>WHNR01000158.1:0-117536 GCA_009859135.1 Formica selysi | reverse complement strand
GTAACTAAGTCGTTCCGAACGAAGGAAACTTGCGTACATAGCGATCTTAGCTCTGTGTGCCGAGAAGCGTTGTTCCTCAATTTCCTTGATGTGTTATGAAAATTTCGGCAAATCTCGCTTACAGGCACGTAACTAAGTCGTTCCGAACGAAGGAAACTTGCGTACATAGCGATCTTAGCTCTGTGTGCCGAGAAGCGTTGTTCCTCAATTTCCTTGATGTGTTATGAAAACTTTCGGTATATCTCACTTACAGGTACGTAACTAAGTCGTTCCGAACGAAGGAAACTTGCGTACATAGCGATCTTAGCTCTGTGTGCCGAGAAGCGTTGTTCCTCAATTTCCTTGATGTGTTATGAAAATTTTCGGCAAATCTCGCTTACAGGCACGTAACTAAGTCGTTCCGAACGAAGGAAACTTGCGTACATAGCGATCTTAGCTCTGTGTGCCGAGAAGCGTTGTTCCTCAATTTCCTTGATGTGTTATGAAAATTTCGGTATATCTCACTTACAGGTACGTAACTAAGTCGTTCCGAACGAAGGAAACTTGCGTACATAGCGATCTTAGCTCTGTGTGCCGAGAAGCGTTGTTCCTCAATTTCCTTGATGTGTTATGAAAATTTTCGGCAAATCTCGCTTACAGGCACGTAACTAAGTCGTTCCGAACGAAGGAAACTTGCGTACATAGCGATCTTAGCTCTGTGTGCCGAGAAGCGTTGTTCCTCAATTTCCTTGATGTGTTATGAAAACTTTCGGTATATCTCACTTACAGGTACGTAACTAAGTCGTTCCGAACGAAGGAAACTTGCGTACATAGCGATCTTAGCTCTGTGTGCCGAGAAGCGTTGTTCCTCAATTTCCTTGATGTGTTATGAAAATTTTCGGCAAATCTCGCTTACAGGCACGTAACTAAGTCGTTCCGAACGAAGGAAACTTGCGTACATAGCGATCTTAGCTCTGTGTGCCGAGAAGCGTTGTTCCTCAATTTCCTTGATGTGTTATGAAAACTTTCGGTATATCTCACTTACAGGTACGTAACTAAGTCGTTCCGAACGAAGGAAACTTGCGTACATAGCGATCTTAGCTCTGTGTGCCGAGAAGCGTTGTTCCTCAATTTCCTTGATGTGTTATGAAAATTTTCGGCAAATCTCGCTTACAGGCACGTAACTAAGTCGTTCCGAACGAAGGAAACTTGCGTACATAGCGATCTTAGCTCTGTGTGCCGAGAAGCGTTGTTCCTCAATTTCCTTGATGTGTTATGAAAATTTCGGTATATCTCACTTACAGGCACGTAACTAAGTCGTTCCGAACGAAGGAAACTTGCGTACATAGCGATCTTAGCTCTGTGTGCCGAGAAGCGTTGTTCCTCATTTCCTTGATGTGTTATGAAAATTTTCGGCAAATCTCGCTTACAGGCACGTAACTAAGTCGTTCCGAACGAAGGAAACTTGCGTACATAGCGATCTTAGCTCTGTGTGCCGAGAAGCGTTGTTCCTCAATTTCCTTGATGTGTTATGAAAACTTTCGGTATATCTCACTTACAGGTACGTAACTAAGTCGTTCCGAACGAAGGAAACTTGCGTACATAGCGATCTTAGCTCTGTGTGCCGAGAAGCGTTGTTCCTCAATTTCCTTGATGTGTTATGAAAATTTCGGCAAATCTCGCTTACAGGCACGTAACTAAGTCGTTCCGAACGAAGGAAACTTGCGTACATAGCGATCTTAGCTCTGTGTGCCGAGAAGCGTTGTTCCTCAATTTCCTTGATGTGTTATGAAAACTTTCGGTATATCTCACTTACAGGTACGTAACTAAGTCGTTCCGAACGAAGGAAACTTGCGTACATAGCGATCTTAGCTCTGTGTGCCGAGAAGCGTTGTTCCTCAATTTCCTTGATGTGTTATGAAAATTTTCGGCAAATCTCGCTTACAGGCACGTAACTAAGTCGTTCCGAACGAAGGAAACTTGCGTACATAGCGATCTTAGCTCTGTGTGCCGAGAAGCGTTGTTCCTCAATTTCCTTGATGTGTTATGAAAACTTTCGGTATATCTCACTTACAGGTACGTAACTAAGTCGTTCCGAACGAAGGAAACTTGCGTACATAGCGATCTTAGCTCTGTGTGCCGAGAAGCGTTGTTCCTCAATTTCCTTGATGTGTTATGAAAATTTCGGTATATCTCACTTACAGGCACGTAACTAAGTCGTTCCGAACGAAGGAAACTTGCGTACATAGCGATCTTAGCTCTGTGTGCCGAGAAGCGTTGTTCCTCAATTTCCTTGATGTGTTATGAAAATTTCGGCAAATCTCGCTTACAGGCACGTAACTAAGTCGTTCCGAACGAAGGAAACTTGCGTACATAGCGATCTTAGCTCTGTGTGCCGAGAAGCGTTGTTCCTCAATTTCCTTGATGTGTTATGAAAATTTTCGGCAAATCTCGCTTACAGGCACGTAACTAAGTCGTTCCGAACGAAGGAAACTTGCGTACATAGCGATCTTAGCTCTGTGTGCCGAGAAGCGTTGTTCCTCAATTTCCTTGATGTGTTATGAAAATTTTCGGCAATCTCGCTTACAGGCACGTAACTAAGTCGTTCCGAACGAAGGAAACTTGCGTACATAGCGATCTTAGCTCTGTGTGCCGAGAAGCGTTGTTCCTCAATTTCCTTGATGTGTTATGAAAACTTTCGGTATATCTCACTTACAGGTACGTAACTAAGTCGTTCCGAACGAAGGAAACTTGCGTACATAGCGATCTTAGCTCTGTGTGCCGAGAAGCGTTGTTCCTCAATTTCCTTGATGTGTTATGAAAATTTTCGGCAAATCTCGCTTACAGGCACGTAACTAAGTCGTTCCGAACGAAGGAAACTTGCGTACATAGCGATCTTAGCTCTGTGTGCCGAGAAGCGTTGTTCCTCAATTTCCTTGATGTGTTATGAAAATTTCGGTATATCTCACTTACAGGTACGTAACTAAGTCGTTCCGAACGAAGGAAACTTGCGTACATAGCGATCTTAGCTCTGTGTGCCGAGAAGCGTTGTTCCTCAATTTCCTTGATGTGTTATGAAAATTTTCGGCAAATCTCGCTTACAGGCACGTAACTAAGTCGTTCCGAACGAAGGAAACTTGCGTACATAGCGATCTTAGCTCTGTGTGCCGAGAAGCGTTGTTCCTCAATTTCCTTGATGTGTTATGAAAACTTTCGGTATATCTCACTTACAGGTACGTAACTAAGTCGTTCCGAACGAAGGAAACTTGCGTACATAGCGATCTTAGCTCTGTGTGCCGAGAAGCGTTGTTCCTCAATTTCCTTGATGTGTTATGAAAATTTCGGCAAATCTCGCTTACAGGCACGTAACTAAGTCGTTCCGAACGAAGGAAACTTGCGTACATAGCGATCTTAGCTCTGTGTGCCGAGAAGCGTTGTTCCTCAATTTCCTTGATGTGTTATGAAAATTTTCGGCAAATCTCGCTTACAGGCACGTAACTAAGTCGTTCCGAACGAAGGAAACTTGCGTACATAGCGATCTTAGCTCTGTGTGCCGAGAAGCGTTGTTCCTCAATTTCCTTGATGTGTTATGAAAATTTTCGGCAAATCTCGCTTACAGGCACGTAACTAAGTCGTTCCGAACGAAGGAAACTTGCGTACATAGCGATCTTAGCTCTGTGTGCCGAGAAGCGTTGTTCCTCAATTTCCTTGATGTGTTATGAAAACTTTCGGTATATCTCACTTACAGGTACGTAACTAAGTCGTTCCGAACGAAGGAAACTTGCGTACATAGCGATCTTAGCTCTGTGTGCCGAGAAGCGTTGTTCCTCAATTTCCTTGATGTGTTATGAAAATTTTCGGCAAATCTCGCTTACAGGCACGTAACTAAGTCGTTCCGAACGAAGGAAACTTGCGTACATAGCGATCTTAGCTCTGTGTGCCGAGAAGCGTTGTTCCTCAATTTCCTTGATGTGTTATGAAAACTTTCGGTATATCTCACTTACAGGTACGTAACTAAGTCGTTCCGAACGAAGGAAACTTGCGTACATAGCGATCTTAGCTCTGTGTGCCGAGAAGCGTTGTTCCTCAATTTCCTTGATGTGTTATGAAAATTTTCGGCAAATCTCGCTTACAGGCACGTAACTAAGTCGTTCCGAACGAAGGAAACTTGCGTACATAGCGATCTTAGCTCTGTGTGCCGAGAAGCGTTGTTCCTCAATTTCCTTGATGTGTTATGAAAATTTTCGGCAAATCTCGCTTACAGGCACGTAACTAAGTCGTTCCGAACGAAGGAAACTTGCGTACATAGCGATCTTAGCTCTGTGTGCCGAGAAGCGTTGTTCCTCAATTTCCTTGATGTGTTATGAAAACTTTCGGTATATCTCACTTACAGGTACGTAACTAAGTCGTTCCGAACGAAGGAAACTTGCGTACATAGCGATCTTAGCTCTGTGTGCCGAGAAGCGTTGTTCCTCTATTTCCTTGATGTGTTATGAAAATTTTCGGCAAATCTCGCTTACAGGCACGTAACTAAGTCGTTCCGAACGAAGGAAACTTGCGTACATAGCGATCTTAGCTCTGTGTGCCGAGAAGCGTTGTTCCTCAATTTCCTTGATGTGTTATGAAAACTTTCGGTATATCTCACTTACAGGTACGTAACTAAGTCGTTCCGAACGAAGGAAACTTGCGTACATAGCGATCTTAGCTCTGTGTGCCGAGAAGCGTTGTTCCTCAATTTCCTTGATGTGTTATGAAAATTTCGGCAAATCTCGCTTACAGGCACGTAACTAAGTCGTTCCGAACGAAGGAAACTTGCGTACATAGCGATCTTAGCTCTGTGTGCCGAGAAGCGTTGTTCCTCAATTTCCTTGATGTGTTATGAAAACTTTCGGTATATCTCACTTACAGGTACGTAACTAAGTCGTTCCGAACGAAGGAAACTTGCGTACATAGCGATCTTAGCTCTGTGTGCCGAGAAGCGTTGTTCCTCAATTTCCTTGATGTGTTATGAAAATTTCGGCAAATCTCGCTTACAGGCACGTAACTAAGTCGTTCCGAACGAAGGAAACTTGCGTACATAGCGATCTTAGCTCTGTGTGCCGAGAAGCGTTGTTCCTCAATTTCCTTGATGTGTTATGAAAATTTCGGCAAATCTCGCTTACAGGCACGTAACTAAGTCGTTCCGAACGAAGGAAACTTGCGTACATAGCGATCTTAGCTCTGTGTGCCGAGAAGCGTTGTTCCTCAATTTCCTTGATGTGTTATGAAAACTTTCGGTATATCTCACTTACAGGTACGTAACTAAGTCGTTCCGAACGAAGGAAACTTGCGTACATAGCGATCTTAGCTCTGTGTGCCGAGAAGCGTTGTTCCTCTATTTCCTTGATGTGTTATGAAAATTTTCGGCAAATCTCGCTTACAGGCACGTAACTAAGTCGTTCCGAACGAAGGAAACTTGCGTACATAGCGATCTTAGCTCTGTGTGCCGAGAAGCGTTGTTCCTCAATTTCCTTGATGTGTTATGAAAACTTTCGGTATATCTCACTTACAGGTACGTAACTAAGTCGTTCCGAACGAAGGAAACTTGCGTACATAGCGATCTTAGCTCTGTGTGCCGAGAAGCGTTGTTCCTCAATTTCCTTGATGTGTTATGAAAATTTCGGCAAATCTCGCTTACAGGCACGTAACTAAGTCGTTCCGAACGAAGGAAACTTGCGTACATAGCGATCTTAGCTCTGTGTGCCGAGAAGCGTTGTTCCTCAATTTCCTTGATGTGTTATGAAAATTTTCGGCAAATCTCGCTTACAGGCACGTAACTAAGTCGTTCCGAACGAAGGAAACTTGCGTACATAGCGATCTTAGCTCTGTGTGCCGAGAAGCGTTGTTCCTCAATTTCCTTGATGTGTTATGAAAACTTTCGGTATATCTCACTTACAGGTACGTAACTAAGTCGTTCCGAACGAAGGAAACTTGCGTACATAGCGATCTTAGCTCTGTGTGCCGAGAAGCGTTGTTCCTCAATTTCCTTGATGTGTTATGAAAATTTTCGGCAAATCTCGCTTACAGGCACGTAACTAAGTCGTTCCGAACGAAGGAAACTTGCGTACATAGCGATCTTAGCTCTGTGTGCCGAGAAGCGTTGTTCCTCAATTTCCTTGATGTGTTATGAAAACTTTCGGTATATCTCACTTACAGGTACGTAACTAAGTCGTTCCGAACGAAGGAAACTTGCGTACATAGCGATCTTAGCTCTGTGTGCCGAGAAGCGTTGTTCCTCAATTTCCTTGATGTGTTATGAAAATTTTCGGCAAATCTCGCTTACAGGCACGTAACTAAGTCGTTCCGAACGAAGGAAACTTGCGTACATAGCGATCTTAGCTCTGTGTGCCGAGAAGCGTTGTTCCTCAATTTCCTTGATGTGTTATGAAAACTTTCGGTATATCTCACTTACAGGTACGTAACTAAGTCGTTCCGAACGAAGGAAACTTGCGTACATAGCGATCTTAGCTCTGTGTGCCGAGAAGCGTTGTTCCTCAATTTCCTTGATGTGTTATGAAAATTTTCGGCAAATCTCGCTTACAGGCACGTAACTAAGTCGTTCCGAACGAAGGAAACTTGCGTACATAGCGATCTTAGCTCTGTGTGCCGAGAAGCGTTGTTCCTCAATTTCCTTGATGTGTTATGAAAACTTTCGGTATATCTCACTTACAGGTACGTAACTAAGTCGTTCCGAACGAAGGAAACTTGCGTACATAGCGATCTTAGCTCTGTGTGCCGAGAAGCGTTGTTCCTCTATTTCCTTGATGTGTTATGAAAATTTTCGGCAAATCTCGCTTACAGGCACGTAACTAAGTCGTTCCGAACGAAGGAAACTTGCGTACATAGCGATCTTAGCTCTGTGTGCCGAGAAGCGTTGTTCCTCAATTTCCTTGATGTGTTATGAAAACTTTCGGTATATCTCACTTACAGGTACGTAACTAAGTCGTTCCGAACGAAGGAAACTTGCGTACATAGCGATCTTAGCTCTGTGTGCCGAGAAGCGTTGTTCCTCAATTTCCTTGATGTGTTATGAAAATTTTCGGCAAATCTCGCTTACAGGCACGTAACTAAGTCGTTCCGAACGAAGGAAACTTGCGTACATAGCGATCTTAGCTCTGTGTGCCGAGAAGCGTTGTTCCTCAATTTCCTTGATGTGTTATGAAAACTTTCGATATATCTCACTTACAGGTACGTAACTAAGTCGTTCCGAACGAAGGAAACTTGCGTACATAGCGATCTTAGCTCTGTGTGCCGAGAAGCGTTGTTCCTCAATTTCCTTGATGTGTTATGAAAATTTTCGGCAAATCTCGCTTACAGGCACGTAACTAAGTCGTTCCGAACGAAGGAAACTTGCGTACATAGCGATCTTAGCTCTGTGTGCCGAGAAGCGTTGTTCCTCAATTTCCTTGATGTGTTATGAAAACTTTCGGTATATCTCACTTACAGGTACGTAACTAAGTCGTTCCGAACGAAGGAAACTTGCGTACATAGCGATCTTAGCTCTGTGTGCCGAGAAGCGTTGTTCCTCAATTTCCTTGATGTGTTATGAAAACTTTCGGTATATCTCACTTACAGGTACGTAACTAAGTCGTTCCGAACGAAGAAACTTGCGTACATAGCGATCTTAGCTCTGTGTGCCGAGAAGCGTTGTTCCTCAATTTCCTTGATGTGTTATGAAAATTTCGGCAAATCTCGCTTACAGGCACGTAACTAAGTCGTTCCGAACGAAGGAAACTTGCGTACATAGCGATCTTAGCTCTGTGTGCCGAGAAGCGTTGTTCCTCAATTTCCTTGATGTGTTATGAAAATTTCGGCAAATCTCGCTTACAGGAACGTATCTAAGTCGTTCCGAACGAAGGAAACTTGCGTACATAGCGATCTTAGCTCTGTGTGCCGAGAAGCGTTGTTCCTCAATTTCCTTGATGTGTTATGAAAATTTTCGGCAAATCTCGCTTACAGGCACGTAACTAAGTCGTTCCGAACGAAGGAAACTTGCGTACATAGCGATCTTAGCTCTGTGTGCCGAGAAGCGTTGTTCCTCAATTTCCTTGATCTGTTATGAAAACTTTCGGTATATCTCACTTACAGGTACGTAACTGAGTCGTTCCGAACGAAGGAAACTTGCGTACATAGCGATCTTAGCTCTGTGTGCCGAGAAGCGTTGTTCCTAATTTCCTTGATGTGTTATGAAAATTTTCGGCAAATCTCGCTTAAGGCACGTAACTAAGTCGTTCCGAACGAAGGAAACTTGCGTACATAGCGATTTAGCTCTGTGTGCCGAGAAGCGTTGTTCCTCAATTTCCTTGATGTGTTATGAAAACTTTCGGTATATCTCACTTACAGGTACGTAACTAAGTCGTTCCGAACGAAGGAAACTTGCGTACATAGCGATCTTAGCTCTGTGTGCCGAGAAGCGTTGTTCCTCAATTTCCTTGATGTGTTATGAAAATTTTCGGCAAATCTCGCTTACAGGCACGTAACTAAGTCGTTCCGAACGAAGGAAACTTGCGTACATAGCGATCTTAGCTCTGTGTGCCGAGAAGCGTTGTTCCTCTATTTCCTTGATGTGTTATGAAAACTTTCGGTATATCTAACTTACAGGTACGTAACTAAGTCGTTCCGAACGAGGAAACTTGCGTACATAGCGATCTTAGCTCTGTGTGCCGAGAAGCGTTGTTCCTCAATTTCCTTGATGTGTTATGAAAACTTTCGGTATATCTAACTAACAGGCACGTAACTAAGTCGTTCCGAACGAAGGAAACTTGCGTACATGCGATCTTAGCTTTGTAAGCCGAGAAGCGTTGTTCCTCAATTTCCTTGATGTGTTATGAAAACTTTCGGTATATCTCACTTACAGGTACGTAACTAAGTCGTTCCGAACGAAGAAACTTGCGTACATAGCGATCTTAGCTCTGTGTGCCGAGAAGCGTTGTTCCTCTATTTCCTTGATGTGTTATGAAAATTTTCGGCAAATCTCGCTTACAGGCACGTAACTAAGTCGTTCCGAACGAAGGAAACTTGCGTACATAGCGATCTTAGCTCTGTGTGCCAAGAAGCGTTGTACCTCAATTTCCTTGATCTGTTATAAAATCTTTCGGTATATCTCACTTACAGGTACGTAACTGAGTCGTTCCTAACGAAGGAAACTTGCGTACATAGCGATCTTAGCTCTGTGTGCCGAGAAGCGTTGTTCCTATATTTCCTTGATGTGTTATGAAAATTTTCGGCAAATCTCGCTTAAAGGCACGTAAATAAGTCGTTCCGAACGAAGGAAACTTGCGTACATAGCGATTTAAGCTCTGTGTGCCGAGAAGCGTTGTTCGTCAATTTCCTTGATGTGATATGAAAACTTTCGATATATCTCACTTACAGGTACGTAACTAAGTCGTTCCGAACGAAGGAAACTTGCGTACATAGCGATCTTAGTCAGTGTGCCGAGAGCTTTTACCTCAATTTCCTTGATGTGTTATGAAAATTTTCGGCAAATCTCGCTTAAGGCACGTAATAAGTCGTTCCGAACGAAGGAAACTTGCGTACAAACGATCTTAGCTCTGTGTGCCGAGAAGCGTTGTTCCACAATTTCCTTGATGTGTTATGAAAACTTTCGGTATATCTCACTTACAGGCACGTAACTAAGTCGTTCCGAACGAAAAACTAGCGTACATAGCGATCTTAGCTCTGTGTGCCGAGAAGCGTTGTTCCTCTATTTCCTTGATGTGTTATGAAAATTTTCGGCAAATCTCGCTTAAAGGCACGTAATAAGTCGTTCCGAACGAAGGAAACTTGCGTACATAGCGATCTAAGCTCTGTGTGCCGAGAAGCGTTTTCCGTCAATTTCCTTGATGTGTTATGAAAACTTTCGGTGTATCTCACTTATAGGTACGTAACTAAGTCGTTCCGAACGAAGGAAACTTGCGTACATAGCGATCTTAGCTCGTGTGCCGAGAAGCTTGTACCTCAATTTCCTTGATGTGTTATGAAAATTTTCGGCAAATCTCGCTTAAGGCACGTAATAAGTCGTTCCGAACGAAGGAAACTTGCGTACATAGCGATTTAAGTTCTGTGTGCCTAGAAGCGTTGTTCGTCATTTCCTTGATGTGATATGAAAACTTTCGATATAACTCACTTACAGGTACGTAACTAAGTCGTTCCGAACGAAGGAAACTTGCGTACATAGCGATCTTAGCTCTGTCTGCCGAGAAGCGTTGTTCCTCTATTTCCTTGATGTGTTATGAAAATTTTCGGCAAATCTCGCTTACAGGCACGTAACTAAGTCGTTCCGAACGAAGGAAACTTGCGTACATAGCGATCTTAGCTCTGTGTGACGAGAAGCGTTGTTCCTCAATTTCCTTGATGTGTTATGAAAACTTTCGGTATATCTAACTTACAGGTACGTAACTAAATCGTTCCGAACGAAGGAAACTTGCGTACATAGCGATCTTAGCTCTGTGTGCCGAGAAGCGTTGTTCCTCAATTTCCTTGATGTGTTATGAAAACTTTCGGTATATCTCACTTACAGGCACGTAACTAAGTCGTTCCGAACGAAGGAAACTTGCATACACTTCCATCTTAGCTTTGTAGCCGAGAAGCGTTGTTCCTCTATTTCCTTGATGTGTTATGAAAATTTCGGCAAATCTCGCATTAAGGCACGTAACTAAGTCGTTACCGAACGAAGGAAACTTGCGTACATAGCGATCTTAGCTCTGTGTGCCGAGAAACGTTGTTCCTCAATTTCCTTGACGTGTTATGAAATTTTCGGCAAATCTCGCTTACAGGAACGTATCTAAGTCGTTCCGAACGAAGGAAACTTGCGTACATAGCGATCTTAGCTCTGTGTGCTGAGAAGCGTTGTTCCTCTATTTCCTTGATGTGTTATGAAAATTTTCGGCAAATCTCGCTTACAGGCACGTAACTAAGTCGTTCCGAACGAAGGAAACTTGCGTACATAGCGATCTTAGCTCTGTGTGCCAAGAAGCGTTGTACCTCAATTTCCTTGATCTGTTATAAAATCTTTCGGTATATCTCACTTACAGGTACGTAACTGAGTCGTTCCTAACGAAGGAAACTTGCGTACATAGCGATCTTAGCTCTGTGTGCCGAGAAGCGTTGTTCCTATATTTCCTTGATGTGTTATGAAAATTTTCGGCAAATCTCGCTTACAGGCACGTAATAAGTCGTTCCGAACGAAGGAAACTTGCGTACATAGCGATTTAAGCTCTGTGTGCCGAGAAGCGTTGTTCGTCAATTTCCTTGATGTGATATGAAAACTTTCGATATATCTCACTTACAGGTATGTAACTAAGTCGTTCCGAACGTAGGAAACTTGCGTACATAGCATCTTAGCTCTGTGTGCCGAGAAGCGTTGTTCCTCTATTTCCTTGATGTGTTATGAAAATTTTCGGCAAATCTCGCTTACAGGACACGTAACTAAGTCGTTCCGAACGAAGGAAACTTGCGTACATAGCGATCTTAGCTCTGTGTGCCGAGAACGTTGTTCCTCTATTTCCTTGATGTGCTTATGAAAATTTTCGGCAAATCTCGCTTAAAGGCACGTAAATAAGTCGTTCCGAACGAAGGAAACTTGCGTACATAGCGATCTAAGCTCTGTGTGCCGAGAAGCGTTATTCGTCAATTTCCTTGATGTGATATGAAAACTTTCGATATACTCACTTACAGGTACGTAACTAAGTCGTTCCGAACGAAGGAAACTTGCGTACATAGCGATCTTAGCTCTGTCTGCCGAGAAGCGTTGTTCCTCTATTTCCTTGATGTGTTATGAAAATTTTCGGCAAATCTCGCTTACAGGCACGTAACTAAGTCGTTCCGAACGAAGGAAACTTGCGTACATAGCGTCTTAGCTCTGTGTGACGAGAAGCGTTGTTCCTCAATTTCCTTGATGTGTTATGAAAACTTTCGGTATATCTAACTTACAGGTACGTAACTAAGTCGTGCCGAACGAAAGAAACTTGCGTACACAGCGATCTTAGCTCTGTGTGCCGAGAAGCGTTGTTCCTCAATTTCCTTGATGTGTTATGAAAACTTTCGGTATATCTCACTTACAGGTACGTAACTAAGTCGTTCCGAACGAAAAAACTTGCGTACATAGCGAACTTAGCTCTGTGTGCCGAGAAGCGTTGTTCCTCATTTCCTTGATGTGTTATGAAAATATTCGGCAAATCTCGCATAAAGGCACGTAACTAAGTCGTTCCGAACGAAGGAAACTTGCGTACATAGCGATCTTAGCTCTGTGTGCCGAGAACGTTGTTCCTCAATTACCTTGATGTGTTATGGAAATTTTCGGCAAATCTCGCTTACATGCACGTAACTAAGTCGTTCCGAACGAAGGAAACTTGCGTACATAGCGATCTTAGCTCTGTGTGCCGAGAAGCGTTGTTCCTCTATTTCCTTGATGTGTTATGAAAATTTTCGGCAAATCTCGCTTACAGGCACATAACTAAGTGGTTCCGAACGAAGGAAACTTGCGTACATAGCGATCTTAGCTCTGTGTGCCAAGAAGCGTTGTACCTCAATTTCCTTGATCTGTTATAAAATCTTTCGGTATATCTCACTTACAGGTACGTAACTGAGTCGTTCCTAACGAAGGAAACTTGCGTACATAGCGATCTTAGCTCTGTGTGCCGAGAAGCGTTGTTCCTATATTTCCTTGATGTGTTATGAAAATTTTCGGCAAATCTCGCTTAAAGGCACGTAAATAAGTCGTTCCGAACGAAGGAAACTTGCGTACATAGCGATTTAAGCTCTGTGTGCCGAGAAGCGTTGTTCGTCACTTTCCTTGATGTGATATGAAAACTTTCGATATATCTCACTTACAGTTACGTAACTAAGTCGTTCCGAACGAAGGAAACTTGCGTACATAGCGATCTTAGCTCTGTGTGCCGAGAAGCGTTGTTCCTCTATTTCCTTGATGTGTTATGAAAATTTTCGGCAAATCTCGCTTACAGACACGTAACTAAGTCGTTCCGAACGAAGGAAACTTGCGTACATAGCGATCTTAGCTCTGTGTGCCGAGAACCGTTGTTCCTCTATTTCCTTGATGTGCTATGAAAATTTTCGGCAAATCTCGCTTAAAGGCACGTAAATAAGTCGTTCCGAACGAAGGAAATTGCGTACATAGCGATCTAAGCTCTGTGTGCCGAGAAGCGTTATTCGTCAATTTCCTTGATGTGTTATGAAAACTTTCGATATATCTCACTTACAGGTACGTAACTAAGTCGTTCCGAACGAAGGAAACTTGCGTACATAGCGATCTTAGCTCTGTGTGCCGAGAAGCGTTGTACCTCAATTTCCTTGATGTCTTATGAAAATTTTCGGCAAATCTCGCTTACACTCACGTAACTAAGTCGTTCCGAACGAAGGAAACTTGCGTACATAGCGATCTTAGCTCTGTGTGCCGAGAAGCGTTGTTCCTCTATTTCCTTGATGTGTTATGAAAATTTCGGTATATCTCACTTACAGGTACGTAACTAAGTCGTTCCGAACGAAGGAAACTTGCGTACATAGCGATCTTAGCTCTGTGTGCCAAGAAGCGTTGTACCTCAATTTCCTTGATGTCTTATGAAAATTTCGGCAAATCTCGCTTACACTCACGTAACTAAGTCGTTCCGAACGAAGGAAACTTGCGTACATAGCGATCTTAGCTCTGTGTGCCGAGAAGCGTTGTTCCTCTATTTCCTTGATGTGTTATGAAAATTTTCGGCAAATCTCGCTTACAGGCACGTAACTAAGTCGTTCCGAACGAAGGAAACTTGCGTACATAGCGATCTTAGCTCTGTGTGCCAAGAAGCGTTGTACCTCAATTTCCTTGATCTGTTATAAAATCTTTCGGTATATCTCACTTATAGGTACGTAACTGAGTCGTTCCTAACGAAGGAAACTTCCGTACATAGCGATCTTAGCTCTGTGTGCCGAGAAGCGTTGTTCCTATATTTCCTTGATGTGTTATGAAAATTTTCGGCAAATCTCGCTTAAAGGCACGTAAATAAGTCGTTCCGAACGAAGGAAACTTGCGTACATAGCGATTTAAGCTCTGTGTGCCGAGAAGCGTTGTTCGTCAATTTCCTTGATGTGATATGAAAACTTTCGATATATCTCACTTACAGGTACGTAACTAAGTCGTTCCGAACGAAGGAAACTTGCGTACATAGCGATCTTAGCTCTGTGTGCCAAGAAGCGTTGTACCTCAATTTCCTTGATCTGTTATAAAATCTTTCGGTATATCTCACTTACAGGTACGTAACTGAGTCGTTCCGAACGAAGGAAACTTGCGTACATAGCGGTCTTAGCTCTGTGTGCCGAGAAGCGTTGTTCCCCTATTTCCTTGATGTGTTATGAAAATTTTGGCAAATCTCGCTTAAAGGCACGTAAATAAGTCGTTCCGAACGAAGGAAACTTGCGTACATAGCGATCTAAGCTCTGTGTGCCGAGAAGCGTTATTCGTGAATTTCCTTGATGTGTTATGAAAATTTTCGATATATCTCACTTACAGATACGTAACTAAGTCGTTCCGAACGACGGAAACTTGCGTACATAGCGATCTTAGCTCTGTGTGCCAGAAGCGTTGTTCCTCAATTTCCTTGATGTGTTATGATAATTTTCGGCAAACCTCGCTTACAGGCACGTAACTAAGTCGTTCCGAACGAAGGAAACTTGCGTACATAGCGATCTCAGCTCTGTGTGCCGAGAAGCGTTGTTCCTCAATTTCCTTGATGTGTTATGAAAACTTTCGGTATATCTCACTTATAGGTACCTAACTAAGTCGTTCCGAACGAAGGAAACTTGCGTACATAGCGATCTTAGCTCAGTGTGCCGAGAAGCTTTGTACCTCAATTTCCTTGATGTGTTATGAAAATTTTCGGCAAATCTCGCTTACAGGCACGTAACTAAGTCGTTCCGAACGAAGGAAACCTGCGTACATAGCGATTTAAGCTCTGTGTGCCGAGAAGCGTTGTTCGTCAATTTCCTTGATGTGTTATGAAAACTTTCGGTATATCTCACTTATAGGTACGTAACTAAGTCGTTCCGAACGAAGGAAACTTTCATACATAGCGATCTTAGTTCAGTGTGCCGAGAAGCTTTTACCTCAATTTCCTTGATGTGTTATGAAAATTTTCGGCAAATCTCGCTTAAAGGCACGTAAATAAGTCGTTCCGAACGAAGGAAACTTGCGTACACAACGATCTTAGCTCTGTGTGCCGAGAAGCGTTGTTCCTCAATTTCCTTGATGTGTTATGATAATTTTCGGCAAACCTCGCTTACAGGCACGTAACTAAGTCGTTCCGAACGAAGGAAACTTGCGTACATAGCGATCTCAGCTCTGTGTGCCGAGAAGCGTTGTACCTAAATTTCTTGATCTGTTATGAAAACTTTCGGTATATCTCACTTACAGATACGTAACTAAGTCGTTCCAAACGAAGGAAACTTGCGTACATAGCGATCTTAGCTCTGTGTGCCGAGAAGCGTTGTTCCTCAATTTCCTTGATATGTTATGAAAATTTTCGGCAAATCTCGCTTACAAGCACGTAACTAAGTCGTTCCGTACGAAGGAAACTTGCGTACATAGCGATATTAGCTCTGTGTGCCGAGAAGCGTTGTTCGTCAATTTCCTTGATGTGTTATGAAAACTTTCGATATATCTCACTTACAGGTACGTAACTAAGTCGTTCCGAACGAAGGAAACTTGCGTACATAGCGATCTTAGCTCTGTGTGCCGAGAAGCGTTGTTCCTCTATTTCCTTGATGTGTTATAACTTTCGGTATATCTCACTCACAGGTACGTAACTAAGTCGTTCCGAACGAAGGAAACTTGCGTACATAGCGATCTTAGCTCTGTGTGCCGAGAAGCGTTGTTCGTCAATTTCCTTGATGTGTTATGAAAACTTTCGGTATATCTCACTTACAGATACGTAACTAAGTCGTTCCGAACGAAGGAAACTTGCGTACATAGCGATCTTAGCTCTGAGTGCCGAGAAGCGTTTTTCCTCAATTTCCTTGATATGTTATGAAAATTTTCGGCAAATCTCGCTTACAAGCACGTAACTAAGTCGTTCCGAACGAAGGAAACTTGCGTACATAGCGATCTTAGCTCTGTGTGCCGAGAAGCGTTGTTCCTCAATTTCCTTGATGTGTTATGAAAACTTTCGGTATATCTCACTTACAGGTACGTAACTAAGTCGTTCCGAACGAAGGAAACTTGCGTACATAGCGATCTTAGCTCTGTGTGCCGAGAAGCGTTGTACCTCAATTTCTTGATCTGTTATGAAAACTTTCGGTATATCTCACTTAAAGATACGTAACTATGTCGTTCCGAACGAAGGAAACTTGCGTACATAGCGATCTTAGCTCTGTGTGCCGAGAAGCGTTATTCCTCAATTTCCTTGATATGTTATGAAAATTTTCGGCAAATCTCACTTACAGGTACGTAACTAAGTCGTTCCGAACGAAAAAATCTTGCGTACATAGAGATCTTAGCTCTGTGTGCCGAGAAGCGTTGTTCCTCTATTTCCTTGATGTGTTATGAAAATATTCGGCAAATCTCGCATAAAGGCACGTAACTAAGTCGTTCCGAACGAAGGAAACTTGCGTGCATAGCGATCTTAGCTCTGTGTGCCGAGAAGCGTTGTTCCTCCATTTCCTTGATGTGTTATGAAAACTTTCGGTATATCTCACTTACAGGTACGTAACTAAGTCGTTCCGAACGAAGGAAACTTGCGTACATAGCGATCTTAGCTCTGTGTGCCGAGAAGCGTTGTTCCTCAATTTCCTTGATATGTTATGAAAACTTTCGGTATATCTCACTTACAGGCACGTAACTAAGTCGTTCCGAACGAAGGAAATTTGCGTACATAGCGATCTTAGCTCTGTGTGCCGAGAAGCGTTGTTCCTCAATTTCCTTGATATGTTATGAAAATTTTCGGCAAATCTCGCTTACAAGCACGTAACTAAGTCGTTCCGTACGAAGGAAACTTGCGTACATAGCGATATTAGCTCTGTGTGCCGAGAAGCGTTGTACCTCAATTTTCTTGATGTGTTATGATAATTTTCGGCAAACCTCGCTTACAGGCACGTAACTAAGTCGTTCCGAACGAAGGAAACTTGCGTACATAGCGATCTCAGCTCTGTGTGCCGAGAAGCGTTGTTCCTCAATTTCCTTGATGTGTTATGAAAACTTTCGGTATATCTCACTTATAGGTACCTAACTAAGTCGTTCCGAACGAAGGAAACTTGCGTACATAGCGATCTTAGCTCTGTGTGCCGAGAAGCGTTGTTCCTCTATTTCCTTGATGTGTTATGAAAATTTTCGGCAAATCTCGCTTACAGGCACGTAACTAAGTCGTTCCGAACGAAGGAAACTTGCGTACATAGCGATCTTAGCTCTGTGTGCCAAGAAGCGTTGTACCTCAATTTCCTTGATCTGTTATAAAATCTTTCGGTATATCTCACTTATAGGTACGTAACTGAGTCGTTCCTAACGAAGGAAACTTCCGTACATAGCGATCTTAGCTCTGTGTGCCGAGAAGCGTTGTTCCTATATTTCCTTGATGTGTTATGAAAATTTTCGGCAAATCTCGCTTAAAGGCACGTAAATAAGTCGTTCCGAACGAAGGAAACTTGCGTACATAGCGATTTAAGCTCTGTGTGCCGAGAAGCGTTGTTCGTCAATTTCCTTGATGTGATATGAAAACTTTCGATATATCTCACTTACAGGTACGTAACTAAGTCGTTCCGAACGAAGGAAACTTGCGTACATAGCGATCTTAGCTCTGTGTGCCAAGAAGCGTTGTACCTCAATTTCCTTGATCTGTTATAAAATCTTTCGGTATATCTCACTTACAGGTACGTAACTGAGTCGTTCCGAACGAAGGAAACTTGCGTACATAGCGGTCTTAGCTCTGTGTGCCGAGAAGCGTTGTTCCCCTATTTCCTTGATGTGTTATGAAAATTTTTGGCAAATCTCGCTTAAAGGCACGTAAATAAGTCGTTCCGAACGAAGGAAACTTGCGTACATAGCGATCTAAGCTCTGTGTGCCGAGAAGCGTTATTCGTGAATTTCCTTGATGTGTTATGAAAATTTTCGATATATCTCACTTACAGATACGTAACTAAGTCGTTCCGAACGACGGAAACTTGCGTACATAGCGATCTTAGCTCTGTGTGCCAAGAAGCGTTGTTCCTCAATTTCCTTGATGTGTTATGATAATTTTCGGCAAACCTCGCTTACAGGCACGTAACTAAGTCGTTCCGAACGAAGGAAACTTGCGTACATAGCGATCTCAGCTCTGTGTGCCGAGAAGCGTTGTTCCTCAATTTCCTTGATGTGTTATGAAAACTTTCGGTATATCTCACTTATAGGTACCTAACTAAGTCGTTCCGAACGAAGGAAACTTGCGTACATAGCGATCTTAGCTCAGTGTGCCGAGAAGCTTTGTACCTCAATTTCCTTGATGTGTTATGAAAATTTTCGGCAAATCTCGCTTACAGGCACGTAACTAAGTCGTTCCGAACGAAGGAAACCTGCGTACATAGCGATTTAAGCTCTGTGTGCCGAGAAGCGTTGTTCGTCAATTTCCTTGATGTGTTATGAAAACTTTCGGTATATCTCACTTATAGGTACGTAACTAAGTCGTTCCGAACGAAGGAAACTTTCATACATAGCGATCTTAGTTCAGTGTGCCGAGAAGCTTTTTACCTCAATTTCCTTGATGTGTTATGAAAATTTTCGGCAAATCTCGCTTAAAGGCACGTAAATAAGTCGTTCCGAACGAAGGAAACTTGCGTACACAACGATCTTAGCTCTGTGTGCCGAGAAGCGTTGTTCCTCAATTTCCTTGATGTGTTATGATAATTTTCGGCAAACCTCGCTTACAGGCACGTAACTAAGTCGTTCCGAACGAAGGAAACTTGCGTACATAGCGATCTCAGCTCTGTGTGCCGAGAAGCGTTGTACCTAAATTTTCTTGATCTGTTATGAAAACTTTCGGTATATCTCACTTACAGATACGTAACTAAGTCGTTCCAAACGAAGGAAACTTGCGTACATAGCGATCTTAGCTCTGTGTGCCGAGAAGCGTTGTTCCTCAATTTCCTTGATATGTTATGAAAATTTTCGGCAAATCTCGCTTACAAGCACGTAACTAAGTCGTTCCGTACGAAGGAAACTTGCGTACATAGCGATATTAGCTCTGTGTGCCGAGAAGCGTTGTTCGTCAATTTCCTTGATGTGTTATGAAAACTTTCGATATATCTCACTTACAGGTACGTAACTAAGTCGTTCCGAACGAAGGAAACTTGCGTACATAGCGATCTTAGCTCTGTGTGCCGAGAAGCGTTGTTCCTCTATTTCCTTGATGTGTTATAACTTTCGGTATATCTCACTCACAGGTACGTAACTAAGTCGTTCCGAACGAAGGAAACTTGCGTACATAGCGATCTTAGCTCTGTGTGCCGAGAAGCGTTGTTCGTCAATTTCCTTGATGTGTTATGAAAACTTTCGGTATATCTCACTTACAGATACGTAACTAAGTCGTTCCGAACGAAGGAAACTTGCGTACATAGCGATCTTAGCTCTGAGTGCCGAGAAGCGTTTTTCCTCAATTTCCTTGATATGTTATGAAAATTTTCGGCAAATCTCACTTACAGGTACGTAACTAAGTCGTTCCGAACGAAAAAATCTTGCGTACATAGAGATCTTAGCTCTGTGTGCCGAGAAGCGTTGTTCCTCTATTTCCTTGATGTGTTATGAAAATATTCGGCAAATCTCGCATAAAGGCACGTAACTAAGTCGTTCCGAACGAAGGAAACTTGCGTGCATAGCGATCTTAGCTCTGTGTGCCGAGAAGCGTTGTTCCTCCATTTCCTTGATGTGTTATGAAAACTTTCGGTATATCTCACTTACAGGTACGTAACTAAGTCGTTCCGAACGAAGGAAACTTGCGTACATAGCGATCTTAGCTCTGTGTGCCGAGAAGCGTTGTTCCTCAATTTCCTTGATATGTTATGAAAACTTTCGGTATATCTCACTTACAGGCACGTAACTAAGTCGTTCCGAACGAAGGAAATTTGCGTACATAGCGATCTTAGCTCTGTGTGCCGAGAAGCGTTGTTCCTCAATTTCCTTGATATGTTATGAAAATTTTCGGCAAATCTCGCTTACAAGCACGTAACTAAGTCGTTCCGTACGAAGGAAACTTGCGTACATAGCGATATTAGCTCTGTGTGCCGAGAAGCGTTGTACCTCAATTTTCTTGATCTGTTATGAAAACTTTCGGTATATCTCACTTACAGATACGTAACTAAGTCGTTCCAAACGAAGGAAACTTGCGTACATAGCGATCTTAGCTCTGTGTGCCGAGAAGCGTTGTTCCTCAATTTCCTTGATATGTTATGAAAATTTTCGGCAAATCTCGCTTACAAGCACGTAACTAAGTCGTTCCGTACGAAGGAAACTTGCGTACATAGCGATATTAGCTCTGTGTGCCGAGAAGCGTTGTTCGTCAATTTCCTTGATGTGTTATGAAAACTTTCGATATATCTCACTTACAGGTACGTAACTAAGTCGTTCCGAACGAAGGAAACTTGCGTACATAGCGATCTTAGCTCTGTGTGCCGAGAAGCGTTGTTCCTCTATTTCCTTGATGTGTTATAACTTTCGGTATATCTCACTCACAGGTACGTAACTAAGTCGTTCCGAACGAAGGAAACTTGCGTACATAGCGATCTTAGCTCTGTGTGCCGAGAAGCGTTGTTCGTCAATTTCCTTGATGTGTTATGAAAACTTTCGGTATATCTCACTTACAGATACGTAACTAAGTCGTTCCGAACGAAGGAAACTTGCGTACATAGCGATCTTAGCTCTGAGTGCCGAGAAGCGTTTTTCCTCAATTTCCTTGATATGTTATGAAAATTTTCGGCAAATCTCGCTTACAAGCACGTAACTAAGTCGTTCCGAACGAAGGAAACTTGCGTACATAGCGATCTTAGCTCTGTGTGCCGAGAAGCGTTGTTCCTCAATTTCCTTGATGTGTTATGAAAACTTTCGGTATATCTCACTTACAGGTACGTAACTAAGTCGTTCCGAACGAAGGAAACTTGCGTACATAGCGATCTTAGCTCTGTGTGCCGAGAAGCGTTGTACCTCAATTTTCTTGATCTGTTATGAAAACTTTCGGTATATCTCACTTAAAGATACGTAACTAAGTCGTTCCGAACGAAGGAAACTTGCGTACATAGCGATCTTAGCTCTGTGTGCCGAGAAGCGTTATTCCTCAATTTCCTTGATATGTTATGAAAATTTTCGGCAAATCTCACTTACAGGTACGTAACTAAGTCGTTCCGAACGAAAAAATCTTGCGTACATAGAGATCTTAGCTCTGTGTGCCGAGAAGCGTTGTTCCTCTATTTCCTTGATGTGTTATGAAAATATTCGGCAAATCTCGCATAAAGGCACGTAACTAAGTCGTTCCGAACGAAGGAAACTTGCGTGCATAGCGATCTTAGCTCTGTGTGCCGAGAAGCGTTGTTCCTCCATTTCCTTGATGTGTTATGAAAACTTTCGGTATATCTCACTTACAGGTACGTAACTAAGTCGTTCCGAACGAAGGAAACTTGCGTACATAGCGATCTTAGCTCTGTGTGCCGAGAAGCGTTGTTCCTCAATTTCCTTGATATGTTATGAAAACTTTCGGTATATCTCACTTACAGGCACGTAACTAAGTCGTTCCGAACGAAGGAAATTTGCGTACATAGCGATCTTAGCTCTGTGTGCCGAGAAGCGTTGTTCCTCAATTTCCTTGATGTGTTATGAAATCTTTCGGTATATCTCACTTACGGGTACGTAATTAAGTCGTTCCGAACGAAGGAAACTTGCGTACATAGCGATCTTAGCTCTGTGTGTCGAGAAGCGTTGTTCCTCTATTTCCTTGATGTGTTATGAAAATTTTCGGCAAATCTCGCTTACAGGCACGTTATTTATATTTACAGTTAAATCGAGTATTCGCGAATCGAGTATTCGCGACAAAGTTTCGAATCGGTTTCGATTGACAAGACCGCATTTATCGAACCTCTAAAACAACTTGTCGAAAATACAATCAATGTGGAATCTAATGAAGCAAAAATCGGACCATCGGGTATGCTCGAAGACAAGCATCTGAAAAAAGAGTCTGGAACAAAGCGAACAAGGTTAAATATATCGTTGAACGATTCGCTAATAACTTCTACTCCAAATCAATCAAAACGTAAGCGAATGAAACAATTATCGAATGTGTTTGCTTCTACTCCGATAAAAGATGTACAATCGAGTCAAATATTGCAAGAAAGATCGTCTCCGTATGTGGAAGAAATTTTCGAAACCACGCCTGAAACGCTTGTGACGTCGGTTCAATATCAATTACAAACATCCGAGGGTCAAAATACATTGCGCACACATCTGGGTCCACTAGGGCAAAAATATGTGGGAGCTATTTTGAGTCAAGATAAAAATGTCAGTATGGATTATGTTTACGGTGTTAAATTTTGCAACGAAGGAATGATGCTTGGTGATAAAATTTTTGATGTGGATAAAGATGACAATATAATTATCGGTGAAATAAGATACGTGGGAACACCAGGTCTCTACGAGTTGATTTTCAAGAGAATACCCGACGGTGACGTATACAATGACGATGATAAAATTAAATACAAAAATATATTACTGGCGACAAATGCGCATAGACGTGGCAATGATATGCGTAATCCACTGTTATGTAACAAGGGATACAAGTATAAAAATATAATAGCGCCATTAATCTCTATTAAAAATTTAATAGCGCCTGGAAAAAAAGCTGGAAGAGGTATAAACATACCGCGCGCTATGGCGTTAAACGATAATAAGATCGATTATGTGCATTGGAATGATTCCAACGAGTTAGTAGATCGCTTGCGATTGCTGGAAGCTTCGCGTCAAGCCGGCAACAATGCCCACGACAATGAAATATTCTCAATTATCGAGGAACTTTACGAAGCTGGCCTTATTATAAATTAATCTATGCGTCGGCGAAACGAGTCAGTCTGTCATTATTGTTTGTATCGAAATGTCGATTAATAAATTTGGATTATCGTTGGGAACACCAAACAACTCATACTATCAATGGAATGGATTACTTAGGAATTACGTGCGCGATAACACTCTGTGTCAGACAGCTTCCGGCTTTGACGCAAGGTCGCGCAAGATACGACGGGTAGCGCAACCGGAAGATGATACTGATGCCGCAAACAAACAGTACGTGAAAATACGTGTCAAGCCTTTAGAAGATAGACTGGAAGAACTTGAGAAAAAAATAATCACGCTCGAGACGAATGTGCAAACGCTGCAAATAATGATGGATGAGATGCAGAAAATGCTTCGGTATGCAACTCACGCGCAGACTACATCTAATTCAGCGCAAGAGAAGAAAGATATATAAAGAATATACGTGGAGGAATTATCTCATTATTGCAAATTATGCCTCGACCAAATATGTCGCAAAAGACCTCTGAAAAACAGCTGCTCGTGGAAGAATTGCATGCTCCAGTGAGAAAAAATTCCCCACGTAGGCGTGTCATAGTACATGGATACGACGATCTGTGGCAGGCGGACGTGGTCGAGATGCCTCCATATGCACGATTCAACAAAGGCTACAACTACATACTCACAGTTATCGATGTGTTGAGCAAGTATGCGTGGGCTGTAGCGCTCAAGAGTAAGAGTGGAAACGAGATGTCGGATACGATCGCAAAGATAATTCGAGACGATGGGAGATGCCCGAAAAATTTTCAAACCGACAGAGGAAAAGAATTTTACAACGCAAATGTACAGAAACATGTGAAGAAACACAGCATTAATCATTATTCGACGTACTCTGTCATGAAAGCCTCGGTCGTGGAACGATTCAACCGAACGTTAAAGAACAATATGTGGAAAATGTCCCGGCTCGTTGGAGAATACAATGCGCGAGAACATCGCACTATCGGTATGAGACCTATCGATGTTACCCCCGCGATCGCCGATAAACTTTTAAATATGGTATATAGCAACGTAAAGATTGCGGCACCGGCAAGATTCAAAGTAGGCGATCCGGTACGCGTGAGTAAAGTCAAGACCATCTTTAAGAAAGGTTACACGCCAAATTGGTCGACCGAAGTGTTTAAGATCGTTAAAGCGCAGAAAACTAATCCCGTGACCTATGTACTCAAAGATTCGCGCGGAAATCCCATCGCCGGCGGATTTTACGAATACGAGTTACAACGCGTTGCTAATCCCGACGTACATCTCGTGGAAAAGGTGATACGCAAAAAGGGCGACGAGGTTTATGTGAAATGGCTGGGATTTGATGAAACGCACAATTCTTGGATACACAAAAATAATATATTATAAATATGTTAACAATAATACATAATAATATTTTATAAATATAAACAATATTGTACACTTTATAAAATATACATATAATTTACAATAAATATACATATAATTTTTATTTACACTAAATATACGTAATTTTTTATTTACAATAAATATACATGATTTTTATTTACAACGGTATTTTGTAATGTACCCACGGTAGCGTGTTGGTGGTTTCGGGTACGATAAACCGCTTGTCATCGTACGGACTTAGAGCAATTTTTGTCTCGCGAATAGTGTATATTTCGTGTAATTCAGATCTTATACAAGACTGCTGACGCGTCATTTCAATCTCTTCGTTCAAACACCGCGTGTAATCGTCGAACGTTATCGTTCTCGCGACGACGTTACTCTTGACGCCTTTTACTTTTTTCGTATCCTTCTTACCATCTACTCGCAACGCGTACATTTTTGCCCTAAGCCCGACGAATTCGGTCATGATGGCGCCATTATTCTCGTCCTTCATTAAACCCGGTATCTTTTTATTCGCGAGCGGTATACCGTACACATTG
This sequence comes from Formica selysi, assembly GCA_009859135.1. Taxonomy (NCBI): domain Eukaryota; kingdom Metazoa; phylum Arthropoda; class Insecta; order Hymenoptera; family Formicidae; genus Formica; species Formica selysi. The sequence goes on along the minus strand of WHNR01000158.1, from coordinate 92,573 downwards.
TCCACCGCATAATCGCTGGTATCGAATCTGACGACGTTGCGCTTTATATTCTCATATACATCATCACACTCTATGTGATATATGAGACTGTCGGTGTCGGTATACATGACTTTACATTTCTCTCCATACATAGGTACCATATAATCGTGGTGAAACTCACGTGGTACAAACATGTCTTGGATATGTCGAGTATACACATACCCACGTAGATTGGTTTATTAAATTTAACTTCGAGATTGCGCAATTCAACGGCGATCAGATTCTCCGAAAACACGCTTCTACTATGAAAATTTGGTTTTGCGATCATCGCCTCTGCGCCATATCTTATATCCCAATGTGTCACGAGCTTAATATTAACGTGATTGCGCACATTTTCCATCGTTTTGCCAAATACCGCATTATTCATTAATTTATATAAATTTTTTTCAAAATCATTTTTCGCGAGTGTTCGGAATTGTGTATTGAGTTCGATATAACTGCGAAGCCATGGAGATTGCGAAATCTGTAATATTCGATGTATTTTTGTAACGCGAAGTCCGTGTCGCGTGCATTGCTGCAGGTTGCGGTAATATATTACGTAACGTTTCTTATCATATAAGGTTGCGAGCAGTTTATCCTGCCGCTTACCAGGTGGTTTGTCGCGTGTCGGGCAAAACGGTAGGTCGGTGTGCGCATGGTGAACACGTTGCGGATACTCGAGATCGACTTCAAGGATGTAGCCTATAGGCGAATCGAGCGCGATCGATGATGTATCAAAATAGGATACGTCGTCGACCCATCGAAAATCTGCATAGGGCAAAGGTTGACACATTGCCCATCCGTACAAATTATTTACATCAAAATACAGTGAGTGAAAATATAGTGAGATATGATGAAGGTTTCGATGGATCGTACGATTCCATATATTTGTTATTAGCATGTGCGTATCTGTTGGAACATTGACTCAAGCCGCCGCGTATTCCGCGTTCGATAAATAAAACCATGTCGATATCCGTAAGCAATTCGAATGTAATATTCGTATGTTTCAACATGGCGTCCCACGTGTATCCGGGAAGAGTATAGTAATACGCGGAGTCGAGCCCATAACTTTTCATACAACTCTCGCGGAAATTTTCAAAAATATCTGCTAATAACAAGACATCAATTTTGAGATACAAATCGCTATATTCGCCCAGCGTTCGAATTGAGAACCGCTCCCACACGTTCTCGGCGTGCGCGCAATCGCTCTCGGATATCGCGTTACCGGTCAAGGAACTGTAAAATGATTCGCGCGGTGGTAAACACGTATCTTGCAACCTGTCGACGCAGTCAATATATTCGTACGGAAAGACGCCCTTCCGTGTTAATAAATTGAAATTGTCATTTGATACATTTTGAAATTCAGATTTTAAAATTTTGAGTTTGTCTTTATTCAAGAATGATGCCAATTTATCGAGACTAGCTGTGAGAAATTTATACGAATCGATAAAACGCAATTTAATATGATTTTGTGATTTCTCTCCGCCAAGTTTAACATTTTTCGTAAACGATATATATTTTTCTTTTGTTATCGGAAGTATTTCAATTTCCCCTTCGAACGCTGTAGCTATTTCCTTTATAATAAAATGTGCGTCGTAACCGGATAAATTATGAAAAACTATTGGAATGCAAAAAGAATCTTTATAATTTAAATTGCAATGTGAATGCGCGGGACCTCTGTATCGCCCCGTCAGATGACAATGATCGCGTACGCGTGTATCGTCTTGTACAAATGGTTTCTCGCATATATGGCATTGTGTCGCGTTGTGAAATTTTTCACATTCATCAGATGTTAAATTTACCATGGGGACATTAGCTGATAAAATACTTTTTACACGCTGCGCTAAAGAACCCCGCACTAATCATATGGAAAATCTGTCCCGGTCAAATCAATTGGTTTTTACATATGTTGTAGCTTATGACCTACTGAACAAAAGATGTAATGGGCACAAAGCTCAATAATGGACAGTTATCTAGTTATAACCAGTCAAACATGAAAAATTCGGACTGCCGAATAGTCAAATCTCGGAAGGTATTGATTTTTTTGAAAAATGTTTGAAACAAACATAGTAAGATTTTACAAAATCTGTTAGTTGGTGACATTATTTGTGAATTTTGAATGACCTTGAAAAGCTCCGTGAACAAAAATCTTCCACAAAAATGCCTATTTTTTATTATATTCGTGTAGCTAAATTCGAGACGTTTCAAAATATTTTTGATGAACCTTTTTTCTACTAAAACTTCTTGAGAACTAATATACACGATTTACCATCTCTGGTTATGAGCGTAGAGTTATGTGTAGAGCGCTCGATTCGTACAGCTAGAGCCGTCAGGCGACTCATCCCCACTGCTACACTGCGGGCGGTATACTGTATACTCTATCTGCAACCTGTGAGAAATCATATTGGTTGATATTGCTAGCGCAGGCATTGTCATCACTAAGCGTATCTATTCTAGCGTTATTGCTGCCGAATGCTATTACTTTCTGGCATTACTACGTCCGATATTGATATTATTGATATCAGTGTATTCTGTTCATTTTGGTCTCAGGAATTATTTCACCAGAAAAGTTTTTAATATCTAATCAATCTGATATTGCTACGCAATTCGATAATAAAGTATTATCATGGCTTACAGATATGGAATCCATTGTTATGTTTTCGATCGTGCTTTTCAAGCTCGACAAATGGTACGAATCAATGGCGATAATGATGTAATTAAAAAACAAATCGCTGTTTTTAGGCGAACTGGGCTGGGTAAGGAGCCCATTGATATAGACAATGAAAGCCAATTATGTTTTAATTGCAATGTATCTATTGTACATGAAATAGAACAGATAGAACTTGATCCGACTTGCCTACGACTCAACGTTATTACCCAAACCGGAAATAATTCTTGTTTATTTTACAATGCTATTGTAAATATTAGACCACTGTCGTTAGAATCCAGGGTAAATGTCTTTGTTCTGAAAAATATTTATATTCCTGAACACGTTTATTGTTGTGACCAACATTTGGATGATCGCGGATTTATTTTACAGTTACTGCTGCCAGGTTTGCGATTTATTTATAGACCATATGTAATAAAAGGTCAGCAACTGCAAGTTTTCTTAGAAGCTCTTCGTAATATAGCAAATAATAATAATCGTTATGAAAACGAAAATAGTTTTACAGAGGATGAATTTAAATGTATAGCACCCATTACAAAACAACAGTTTCAAGAATTGTATACATATTGCGATCCTATATTCCAAGAACGTGGTATCAGAAACATTACTAAAAAAGATCTTTTAATTTTTTTATGCAAGCTGCGACAAGGACTGCCTGACGAATTTCTTAAAGTACTGTTTCAGTATTCCTCTAGACAAGCAGTGAGTTTAGCGATTTCCAAAGTTCGGCAGTCTTTAGTAAACAGATTTGTCCCTGATAATATTGGTTTTCAAGCTATAACTCGAGAAGAGTATATAATGAGACATGTAACACCTTTTGCAAACGAATTATATAATTCTGAGCTAGCTATTCCGAAAGTAATTGCTTATATTGACGGGACTTATTCTTATACTCATAAAAGTAGCAACTTTCGTGTTTTACGACAAACATACTCAATGCAAAAAGGTCGACATCTGATAAAACCTTCTCTTATAGTTGCTCCAGATGGGTATATACTGGCTATTCAGGGTCCATACTTTTCTGATTCTCGTAACAATGATGCTCGAATATTAAATAATGAATTTCAACGTGATGCGGACAATATGAGAGGATGGTTTCATGATGGTGACATTTTTATATTAGATCGTGGTTATCGAGATGCTCAGCCATTACTTCGTGAATTAGGCATTGAGTATAAAATGCCAGCTTTTCTTGGACCTTAACAGAAACAATTATTCACTGAAGAAGCTAATGAGTCTCGATTGGTGACAAAAACAAGGTGGATAATTGAAACTAGAAATGGACATATCAAGTCTATGTTCAAGTTTTTTGATCATACAATTATAATGCCTCATCTTTATCACTTGGGCGAGTTTTATAACATTGCAGGTGCTATAATTAATAGATATCATCCTTTAGTTTTAATGGAAGAAGCTAATGCAGGATTAGCAAGAGAACTTCTTGATAAATCTAGAGAGGTTAATATTGTTCAAGCGCGAGTTGAAGTAGAAAGGATGTGCTATAGAAATGCACAATGGATACATTTACATCAAGGACAGTTACGTGACTTTCCACGCCTAACATTAGAATATTTACGAGATTTGACTATTGGTACATTTCAGGTTCGTCTAGCAAGATCTTATATTCAAGATAAGATGCAGCGTGATGCACAAGAAGAATTTCAATTGGATTCGTTGTTTGATGAACAAGGTTTCATAAGGGTGCGAGTGTTTTCACGATTCCGTAATGCTACAAAACATCAAATATTTATAGCTTACAACATAAGAGATGCAGATAATATAGATGATGAGAGGGAGGCGATTTTTGGTTATTAGTGCACCTGTAAGTCAGGCACGGACTGTGGGTACATGTGCACATGTAACCAGCGTATTGTGGTATTTAGGATATGCACGACACCAGCCCAATGTTCGTTATCCCTCTTCATCATTATTGAACACAATATTAGATGCCGCTCAGAGACCACCACAGCAGGATCCAAATAATGAGTAATACACAATAAGATCATTTATTTTATTAGCCCACACATACACACACACACACATACACACACAGCAGAGAGGGTTTGGAGTCAAAAAATACTACGGGAGTGACGAACCGTGGGGTACTTATCTCTGCTGTGACACATAAAGATTTTTGTTCACGGAGCTTTTCAAGGTCATTCAAAATTCACAAATAATGTCACCAACTAATAGATTTTGTAAAACCCTACTATGTTTGTTTCAAACATTTTTCAAAAAAATCGATACCTTCCGAGATTTGACTATTCGGCAGCCCGAATTTTTCATGTTTGACTGGTTATAACTCGATAACTGTCCATTATTGAGCTTTGTGCCCATTACATTTTTTGTTCAGTAGGTCATAAGCTACAACATATGTAAAAACCAATTGATTTGACCGGGACAGATTTTCCATATGATTAGTGCGGGGTTCTTTTTTAGTTCTTCGACGAACCATGATATGCAATCGATATCGCGGCGGGAATGATACGCGGATAACGAATCGTCGTACGAGCAATGTACATAATAAGCAATACTAAATACTTTATGATGTTGGTAGTTTCTCTCTTCCTCCGTCTTCTCCAAAACACACTCCAAGTCGGCGTACGCGACGAAAGGAAGCCGCTCCTTCCGATTATAGTTGTTGAACGTGAGCCACTTGTCCTTATCGCTCGGTAATCGGATAGCGCACTCGTTCATCTCTCGACAGTCCACCGTATGTGAGTTTAATTTGTCATTCGAATCAAAGTAGTGCAAACATCTGTAAAAAGAAATACTTTTTTATTTTTTGTTGCATTATATCTACAATGTGATTTATTAAATATATACGTACCGATCGCAGATATATTTTTGACCATTATGTTTGCTCAATTGCGAGCTCACCAGCCTTGATAGATTCTTGATCCACGCGAAATGTCCAACGTTGTTGTCTTCAATGTACAGCAAGTTGACGTGTTTGTCTCTTTTCAGCTCACTCAGACGTATCGGGACAATGTTCTTTTCCTCGATACTATATACATTGATTGAGATATCGTTGGCAAGTTCGAATTTTTTAATTTGATTCACAGTCACTGGAAACTCAATGTCCTGGAAATTCAGCACTGTCGTATAATGAGGATACGAAGATTCCCGACCTACGTCCCTTTCAGCTGGATGTAGAGCGGCGACCACAGACCACGCGAAACACGCATTGTCATTAGATTGCACGTTGATCACCGCTCTCTCCATTATTATCGCCCGCGGTAATTTTATATGACATCCCGCGCGCAAAGGATTATATTTATTTATATTTACAGTTTAGTACAAGACATAAGAATAATCGTATTACAAAATATGTGAAAATATTTTGATTGACATAAAATAATTAATAAAAATCATAGTTTTTATTCTAATTCAATTTAAGAAGAACAATCCTGAAAACAACTAAAACTTTGTTAATATTCTATTTTCAGATAATTTTAAAAAATTAATTATTGATCAAGAAATAGATTTTTTTCGTGTGAAGAAAGATTTGAATCCTCGACGTACATATAGACGTGTAAATCGGGAAAGAAACACAAAAATTACCAACGCTCAAACCGCTCTAATTGAGTGGAGGTATATACTACATAAACATTCCATTTTTCTTAATATAATTAATATTATACAAAAATAATATTATTTTTAAGTTAAGAGCGCCAACAATATATTTAGTTAACTTTGCATAAAAGATTTTTTATCGTGTAGACTGCCTCTTCAGCAATTCTTACGAATATTTCACAAATTTAATAAGCAATTTTTACAACGCGAGATGAATGGAGAATTTAAAGGTTTGTAATTATATTTATTTGTAATTTATTTAATTAATAATTCAATAATTCTTTTCAAAAAGCATTTATTAATGACTAGGTTAATATATATTTTGCATTACTACTTTTTGCAAAAAATTTAAAAATAATTAAATATTTTTATTATTTTATGCAATGCATTACAGTAGGTAATCTAAGCCGTCCCTAACTCACGGCTCCATGAGTGCGAGAGAGAGGTACCCATAAGAGAAAAAGAGATAGCGAACGCTTGTAGGCAAATTCGGGGGGGAGTTCGGGTCGGGGGGAGCCGGGGGGCGGAGAATCAGGGAGGTACGTAGGGAGAGGGGGAAGCGTGTCGCCGAGAGTGCTCAAGAGATGGCGCTCGGCTCGATCGGGGCCACGCTTCCTCCTCGCCCTACGTACCCCCCTGATCCTCCCCACCGGCTCCCCCCCTGCCCGAACTCCCCCCGCGATTGCTAACAAAGTGTTTGCTGTCTCTCGTTCTCCAAGGGTACCTCTCTCTCGCACTCATGGAGCCGTGAGTTAGAGACGGCCTACACAATTTCTTTCACTCGCGAGGAAGAGCGATCGACGCGCTCAGCGTATCCGCGGCGACTGACCGTTTTACGGCGCGGCTAAGTTATTAAACCCTCTTCTATATTCTCCCGCGCGAAGCATTTCTCCCGGCGCGACTCGACCTTGACGCGACTCGTTCCTAAGGGGGGTGACAGCGATCCCTCGCGCTGCTTTTAGCGCGCGATCCGCTATCGCAATTCTTAAGGGACGCGCGTCGCTTCTAGCGCGCGATCCGCGAAGGGATGCCGGATATCCGGCGCCGAGGGAGACGGAGGATCATCGGAGGATCATCGGAGGGCAGTCGAACGGAGAGAGGAATGGCTAGCGGTGATACGAGCGCGCTTATCGCGTATCGGAGCGAGTTTTTCTTCGTTTTCCGGCGATACGAGCGCGCTTATCGCGTTTCGGGGCGAGTTTTTTTCGTTTCTTGGCGACGACGCGCTTCCGGTGACGAGACGCGTCCGAGAGCGAATATCCAGCTCGGTTAATCGGAGCGCGTTATCGCCATTTTTTTCGTTATAAAAGGATGCCGCGACGATCTCGAGATATTAGTACGTTCGAGAATATTCGCGGCGCGATGAAGCGCGCACCGAGCGCTTTATCGAGATTAGCTGGAAAAGTGGCGAATATTCGAATTAGAAGTATCGAGGATATACAGAATTTGGAAATACCGAATTGTTTGAAGAAGGAACTAAGCGAATGTTATATAGAGGACTGTCTGTACTGTAGAGAAAAGATCGGCTACGCGGAAGAGTTCGTGCGAGAGGCGAGCGAGGCGCGATTTGACGAGCCTTTCTCGAATGTCGGAGCCGATGGCTATCTGCTTTATCGCAATTGGAAACGGCGATACGGAGTTCCGAGATTGTCGTGGGAGGTGAATCACGTCGTGCATTGCTTCCATACATTCGGTTGCCGATTCGAGAACGGAAATTATTTCGAGGAGGACGTGAGATATTGCGTGGAATGCGCGCATAGATCGAGCTTCGTGAGAAGCGTATCGACGCATATGAAAAAATCGGTGTATAGCGAGAGAGTGCCCGCCTGCGATCTTATCGACGAAGTCTTCGACGTGTCGAATAATTGGTGCGGCGGCTGCGCGACGAGAGCTTTGTTCTACATCGAAGGTTACGACGAGGAAGAGACGTGGTTTATCAATAAAAGATCTTGGCTTTCGTTAAACGACGAGTGATGAATCGAGAAACGATGGAGGAGCGCGATCTTCTTAATAGCGCGCGGGATGTCTCGACGGTGGACGCGTATCGCGCGTGGGCGAGACGGTGCGACGAGTGTCTCGAGTTTCTGCGGGAGGGGTGTCGAAGCGAGCGCAGTGGGAGATCCACCGGAGCGATCAATTCTCTGATCGCTCGAACCGTTCGATTGACGGGCGCGAGAGACGATCTGCGTCGGCGTTTCGAACGCGTGGGAGGCGGCGTAGAGAGGCGCGAAGGATTCTCGTGATTTGAGATGGAGACAGCTTTCTCTAAACGCATTTTAACCGGCGCGGTTATCAACTTCGATTATATCGAACCTTCGCGATTTCTCGAGGACGCTAGAGATACCATGCTCGATAGAGTACGCGATGCTATAGATGAATATAACAGTGTTAAGATTAATACCGTGTTTATCGGTGAGTTCGTCTCAGGCGACAAGATTGATATTAAGACTATCGCCACGAAGAATTATTCGCTTCTACCTCTTTCCGATTTGCAAGAGTGGTATGGGAAGCGTGTGGTCGACGCTACTTTAGCTTCGCTGGAGGAGTTTCAAGAGCGTGATAGCGGATGGGCGTTATCGCGAATTCTAAATTAAACGGTGAATGTGAATAAATATAATCCTATGCATGCTGGATGCCACGTCCAGATACCGCGAGAGATCGCGTTGAAGAAAGCGGTGGTTAATGTGCGATCTGCGGATAACGCGTGTTTCGCGTGGGCGGTAGTCGCCGCTTTATATCAAGTCGAGAAAAACACGGAGAGAAGCTCGCGGTATCCTCACTATTCAACGGTGTTAAATCTGGAGGGCGTTGAGTTTCCCATGAGTTTAAATGGAATTACTAGATTCGAGCGTATTAACGACATATCTATTAATGTGTATACCGTTCGGGATAAGAAGGACGGGAAAGGTAGCTGCCGTATCGTTCCTCTGCGTCTCACCGGTGATAAGAAGGACAGACACGTTAATCTGCTGTATCTGAGCGATACGACGCAACGAGATAATACGGCGCATTTCGCATGGATTAAGAATTTGTCTCGACTCATCCGATCGCAACTGAGCAATAGGCAACATAAAGCGCATATATGCGATCGGTGAGTACGAATTAAAAATTTGTCGCGTAGTGTGGATAATATACGCGATTTAAAAAATGTGTTTTATGTCGCAGATGCATGCGTTATTTTCGAACGAGCGATAAATTATCGGCTCACAGCGCGGACTGTGGAAGGATGAACGAGTGCGCTATAGTTCTTTCTACTGAAGATGACAAATGGTTAGAGTTTCGCAATTACTGTAGAAAGGAGAGACTTCCATTCGTGGTGTACGCCGATCTCGAATGCATGCTGGAGAAGAAAGAGGAGAAGAGAACGCCGAACACGTCTATCGTTCAGCATCACAAAGTCTATAGCGCTGGATATTACGCGCGATGCGCGTTCGACGATGCTGGCTCGACTTACAAAGCCTATCGCGGCGAGAATTGTGTATCGTGGTTCGTTAAAGAATTGTACGATCTAGCGCTTCGCGCGAAGACTATTCTCAGCACCGATGCGCCTATGACGGATCTTACACCGGACGAATGGGAGAGATTCATGAGCGCGACGCACTGTCGCGTATGCGAGAAACCGTTCGAATCGGAAGACGCTCGCATGCGCGATCACTGTCATCTAACTGGACGGTATAGAAGTCCGGCGCATTCGAATTGTAATTTAAATTATAAGGAGACTTACGTAATTTCCATATTCTTTCACAATTTATCGGGCTACGATGCGCATTTCATTATTAAAGATGTGGCTAACGCTTTTCCCGGCAGCATCGAATTATTGCCGCTAACGAAGGAAATGTATATCTCTTTCACGAAGAACGTTGAGGATGCGTCGAACGAGGGATGGTTCGGGAAACGCCTGAAATTGCGCTTCGTGGATTCTTTCAAGTTTTCAAGCGCGAGTCTCGAAAAATTGGCGTCGTATCTTGACAAGAGCGAGCTGAAGATCGCGCGTTCGGAATTTTCCGATCTTGACGACGCTGATTTCGAGCTTCTCGCGCGAAAAGGCGTGTTTCCTTATGAGTACGTCGACGACGTCGATAAATTACTGGAGACTCGTCTACCATCGCGCGAGGCTTTCCATAGTTCGCTAACCGGTGACGCGATATCCGAGAGCGATTACGCGCGCGCGATAAGAGTCTGGGAGCGATTTCGCGTCGAAACGTTGGGCGACTATAGCGATTTGTATTTAAAAACCGACGTTCTTTTATTAGCCGATGTCTTCGAGAATTTTCGTGACGCGTGTATGAGAAGTTATAATTTAGATCCCGCATACTATTACACGTTACCTGGATATACGTGGGACGCTATGTTAAAGCACACGGATATTCGATTCGAGTTATTAACCGATCTCGATATGGTGATGTTCGTGGAACGCGGGATACGCGGCGGGCTAAGTCAATGTTCCAATAGATACGCCCGCGCTAATAACAAGTATTTACAGACTTACGATCCTTCGAAACCGTCGTCTTATCTTATGTATTTCGATATAAATAATTTATATGGATGGGCGATGTGTCAATCTTTACCTTACGAAGATTTTCGATAGGTCGACGATGTCACGAGTATCAACTTAATGTCCGTGACATCGAACTCGCCAATCGGTTACATTCTAGAGGTCAACCTTGCGTATCCGCCCAACCTTCACAATTCTCACGCGGACTTGCCATTCTGCCCGACGCGCGATAAGCCGCCCGGAAAACGCGACGAGAAACTTCTCGCCACGCTGTGCGATAAGAGTCGTTACGTAATATATTATCACAATTTGCAGCAATGCATTCGACACGGATTACGCGTTACGAGGATACACAGAATATTACAATTCGCGCAATCTCCATGGCTGCGCGGATACATCGAATTAAACACGCGACTACGAATTAACGCGAAAAACGAGTTCGAGAAAAATCTTTACAAATTGATGAATAACGCCGTGTTCGGTAAGACTATGGAGAATGTGTGCAATCACTCGGACGTCCGGCTCGTGATTCGATGGGACGGGCGATACGGCGCGGAGGCGATGATCGCGAAGCCGAACTTTCATAGCAGAAGCGTCTTCGCGGAGAATCTAGTAGCCGTGGAATTGCGCAAATTCGAGATTAAGTTTAACAAACCGGTTTACGTGGGTATGTGTATTCTCGATGTGTCTAAGATTCGTTTATACGAATTTCACTACGAGTTTATGCTACCGTTGTATCGAGATAAATGTAAAATAATGTATACCGATACGGATAGCCTCATTTATCGCATCGAGTGCGAGGATGTGTATGAAGATATGAAGCGCGACATTGACAGATTTGATACGAGCGATTACGCGGTGGACAACGCGTACGGTATGCCTCTAGCTAATAAGAAAATACGTGGTGCTATGAAGGACGAGAATGCCGGCGCGATTATGACGGAATTCGTCGGGCTTAGAGCGAAGATGTACGCGCTACGAGTCGAAGGTAGAGACGATACGAAAAGAATTAAGGGTGTTAAGAGCGGCGTCGTCGCGAAAACGATAACGTTCGAAGATTACGCACGCTGTCTTCGACGAAGAATCGAGATGAGGCGCGAACAATCTTGCATAAGATCTAAATTACACGAGGTGTATACGGTGTCGGAATTGAAGGTTGCGCTCAGCCCACATGACGATAAACAATACGTGATATCCGGAACTACGGATACTTTACCGTGGGGGCATTATAAAATACCGCGGTAAGGAGCGAGGAAAACGTCATATATCGAGAATGTAATAAATAATATTTGCGTTTAATATAGTTTATTTTAATATAGTTTATTTTAATATAGTTTATTTTAATATAGTTTATTTTAATATAGTTTATTTTAATATAGTTTATTTTAATATAGTTTATTTTAATAAAATACTCCGAGAACGCGATATAAGAGAATAACGAGCGCATGTCTCGCGAAAATCGTGAGAATATTTATAAACGAACGCGAGGATCGAACTCGCGAGATCGCGTTTTTTCGCGAGTGCTTTGTAATTTCGCGAGACGCGCGTTCGCCATTCTATTTACGGCGCTCCCGGAGACGCTTCTTAAAATGTTCAAACTTTCAACTTATTGTTAATATAAATGTAACACAGTTTAGTGTTAGTATAAACACAGTTTATTTTATAAATAATAAAGACTATTTTATAAATAATAAAGATTATTTTATAAATAATATATAATAGTATATTTTATAAGCAATATTTACTTTAATAAAATATTCCGAGAGAAAAAATAGCAAAGATGGGATACGCGAAGGTACGAAATATTCGCGAAGCAACGCGCGAATTTTTTCGAGTATTTTTACATCGTAAAAAATTGTGGTAGTTTCCTATCTGTTCTATTTTTAATAGGTCTCGAGCCAGTTTTGGCAAGTTGCTCTAGCCAAAGATTTATAGAATAGCAAATAAATCTTGGCGAGATTAGAAAGTTATTCTAGCTTATAACTTTTTATTCTCGCTCAAGATTTATTTACAAATCTCAGGCTAGAGCAGCTTGCCAAATCTGCATCGAGACATATTAAAAACAGAACAGGTTGGAAACTTCCACAATCTATTTGTTATGTTCTCGGAAGCATTATATATATCGAACAACGCGAAAAAAGGTTAATGCGAGATACGACGTTCGCGTAATGGTGTGATAAAAGAATTTATATAGAGCGTGAGAAAGAGTCCGTATAAAGCGCGAAAGAGAAAACGCAGGACGCGGCGGCCGCGTAGCGGCGCGAGAAAGAATCTGTATGGAGCGCGAGAGAGAACTCGTATGGAACGCGAGAAGGACGGACTCCGAGTATTTTCGCATTATAAAAAATCATGGAAATCATCGCTCTGTCCAATTCGCGGCGAATCTTGACGCAGATTATGCGAGCTACTCCAAATTTTGGCTGGAGTAGCTTACCAAATCTAAGTCAGGATTTGTCGCAAGTTAGACAGAGAGAAAATTTCCACGATCTCTTTATTATGTTCTCGGAAGCATTATATATCGAGCAACGCGAAAAAAGGTTACTGCGAGATACGACGTTCGCTTAACGACGCGATGAAGAATTCATATAGAGCGGGAGAAAGAGTCCGTATAAAGCGCGAAAGAGAAAACGCGGCCGCGTAGCGGCGCGAGAAAGAATCTGTATGGAGCGCGAGAGAGAACTCGTATGGAGCGCGAGAGAGAACCCGTATGGAACGCGATAATTTCGTGATAATTTTTATTTTTCTAACGAATAATTTTATTTAATATATGTAGTTGTATTTAATATATGTAGTTGTATTTAATATATGTAGTTTTATTTAATAAAAATACATTTTTATCATAATACAGCCGTTTTATTTATCCAAGAATTGTGCGACTCGTCCATTCCCAGCCATTTCACGTAAACTTCGTTGCCTCTTCGACGCAGCACCTTTTCCACGAGATGCACGTCGGGATCGTTGACGCGCAGCAACTCGTGCTCGTAGAATCCTCCGGCGATCGGTTCGCCGCGCGAATTCTTCAGCAGATAAGTTACGGGATTAGTTCGTTGTATCTTGGCTATTCGAAAAATCTCGGTGGTCCAGTTAGGTGTGAAGCCTTTCTCGAAGATCGTCTTAAACTTGCTGACGCGTACCGGATCAGCTACTTTGAATTTAGCCGGAGTCGCGATTTTTATATTGCTGTATACCGTATTTAAAAGTTTATCGGCGATCGTTGGAGTCACGTCGACGGGTCTCATACCTATAGTGCGATGTTTTCGCGCGTTATATTCCTCGACGAGTCGAGGTAATTCGTCTATCCATTTATACGTTCCGCTTAGCGTGAAATATTTCCACATAGAATTTTTGAGCGTGCGATTAAATCGTTCGACGATCGACGCTTTCATCACCGAGTACGTCGAGTAATGATTCACTTCGCGCTTTTCCGCGAATTTTCTCACTTCAGCGTTATAGAATTCTTTTCCTTTGTCGGTCTGCAGATTTTTCGGACACCGCTTAGAGTCTCGCACTATCTTAGATAACGCTCGGGTAACCTCGTTCGCGCTCTTGCTTTTAAGCGGTACGTCCCAAGCGTATTTGCTTAATGCGTCGATAACGGTGAGTATGTAGTTGTGGCCTTTGTTGAGTCTCGCGTAAGGACTCATCTCGACCACATCCGCCTGCCATAGGTCGTCGTACCCACGTATCGCGACGCGACGACGCGGAAAGTTTCTTCTCGCGGGCGCGTGCAATTCCTCGACTAGTCTTCGTTTTTCGGCGCTCATAATTCTCTTCTCTTTCTCTCACGGATGACGTTGGGCGGGATCTCTCTCTCGAGCGGCTCGCCGCTCCGAGTGTCGCTACTGGTCTCGCGAATCTTCGCTAGTTCCGTCACTCTCCCCGATAGCTCGTCCGCGTCTCTCTTCAATCGCGATGTTGAATTTTCCAATTCTCGTATTTTCGCCGCGGAATTCGCCGCGACGCGCGATTTTTGGGTTAGTTCCTGTATTATTTTACCCTGATTGAACAGTATTTTACGGTCGCTCGCGCTTTTCGTCGAAGACTCCACAGCGTTGAGCGATATCGTATTTTTTGCGGCATCGATTCGATCGCTTAAACCATTAATTCGTTTATCTAAGGCATCGATTCATTTACCTAGAGCGTTAGCGTTAGATTCTGTTCTCGAAACGGAATTTTCCACAGCGTCTATCCGTTTACTCAAAACGTCGTCGCGCGCTTCGATCTTGGAAACAAAACTCTCCGCGGCGTCTATTCGTTTACCCAGAGCGTTATCGAGCTGGGTGAGTCTCGTGAATAGTAGAATGACGCCTTTCCTTCGCCCGCGTCTTTTCTCAATTGCGACGTGATTCCTGCAACGTAGCTTTTGCTCGTCGCGTCGGCGTCCTCCTCTGGCTTAGCCAGACGCTTTATCTTGCGCTCTCTCGCGTCGTACTCAACGGAAGAGCTTAGACACAGCGCGTTATCGCGCACGTAATTTCGCAGAGACTCGATAGCCGGACATAGTCTTCCGATTCTCGCGTCATAGCCGCGGTTTTTTAAAGGCGTACTGAATTTGCTCACGGACATCGCAAATTCCGCGCACGACTGCGGCGATCGTCGATGCGACGGTTCGATTTATACTATCGCTCCCGTTTCGCGAAGCTCCTCGATTATCGATAAAATCTCGTTTTCGTGAGCGTTGTTGCCAGCTCGACGCGAAGCGTCCAGCAATCGCAGACGATCCACTAATTCGTTTGGATCGTCCCAATGAATGTAATCGATTCTATCGTTCGTGACTCGCATGGTTGACGGTACGCGACCCGCGCCCATCTTTTTCGCGCTGCTGCCGTGAATAAGCGGAGCGATAACAAACTTGTATTTGTATCCCTTATTTCCTAAAACAGATTTTTTAGCGTCATGGTCGCGTTTATGAGCGTTCGTTGTTAACAATATACTTTTGTATGTTAATTTATCCTTTTCCGTATATGTGAGACTATCAGGATTTTTCATGAAGATTAATTCGTATAAACCGGGAGTACCGATGTATTTAATTTCATCTAAAAGTATGGAGTCATCCACGTCTATATCGACTCGTCTATTGCCGAGCATTGCGCCTTTCGCGCTAATGTACACTCCGTAAACGTGATCGATCTCATTTGGCGCTTCTCCGCCGAGAAGAGCCCCCATGTATTTTCGTCCCAACGGTCCTAGCCGACCGTGCGACATTTCGCGATCTTGAGAAATTCGCGAAGTTCGCTTAACGGGCGTTTCAAACGTTGAGGATGACTCAAGATTTTCGGGTTCGAACGCTTCCTCTTCAGTTTCGTCCCGCGCGAATGGATCTCTCTCGATAGGATACACGTTTGACGGAGTAGAAACGGCATCTAATCGTCGTCGCGCTCGTATTTGTTTCACTTTAGGTTTTTTCCAAGCGGGAGTCAACTCTTCCTCCTTCCATTTTTCCTCGACGCTCGTCGTTACAGGCGAAGCGTCGATCGCGTCTCGCTTTATCATTTCGCGTTTAATCTCGTCTCGTTCGGCGCGCTCGGTGATGCGCCGCAGGGGGTCGACGATTGGCTTGAAACGGCTCTCCATCGCGATCTCGTTCTCCATTTTGCCGGTCTTTAATGCTCTGTGTTTTTTACGAATCGATGCGCGCGTCTTAGCGATCTCTTTCGCCGTCTTCTCTCGTTTGCCGATATCCATCGCAGCCATCGTGATTAATAAATCGGTTCTTCTCGCTCGCGGGAGGGAGAACGATCGACGCTTTCGGCGTATTCGCGACGACTGATCGCTCTACGGTACGGCGAAATCCTTAAACCCTCGCCTGTATCTGCCGGCGCTAAGCGCGCTATCTTTGTCAATCACTAGGAAACCATATCTATATCGCCAACACGCGCGGCATAGCGCGTGAAAATTCTCATACGACATATCTGTGTTCACGTGATCGTTGTATGCGTGACGCAAATTAGTACCATCTTGCTTAAAAAGAATCAGCAGATTCGCGTTATCTCGAATCAAATGCTTTGGTATTTTAGCGTACGTTTGGCACAGATAGAAGCAATCGACGTTCGAGTGTCGACCCATAGCAAAGTACTCTCTAATAATATTCTGTTTGTCGCACGCTACGTCGTCGAATACGAATATAGAATTCGGGAGCGCTTCGCTAGGCGAAATAACATCAAAGTTATCGGAAAATGTGAAATAACCTATATCTTTCATCGGTGCCAATAAATTTCCTAAATACTGATATTTAGGCTGCTGCAATGACTTCGAGTAAACGTAAACGTTCTCGAAGCGTATGCCGTGCGGGCTCTCCAACAAACTTATCAGCGCGTTCGTTTTACCGCAATTAGAGGGACCGCAAATGAGGCAGCGAATAGCGCTCGGTAATAGACGACCGTGTCTGCGCGCTTCCTCCAACGGTCGCGCCCTACCGTCGAGATTCGTCACTCTTATCGCGATGCTGCCGCACGAAGCGCATTCCTCTCGCCGCGCGCGTGCGCGGTACATTCGCGCGAGGCAGGGCGAGATCTTTTTATTTATATACGAATAGATCGCCGTCGATCGCGCAGTAGCGAATCGCGCGCGGTGAATCGAGATGTTTATTTTACTAATAGACGGTGACGATATTCTCGATTTCACCACCGATCAATTGCGGTTTATCCCGAAAGTAATTTTACTAAAACACTTCGGTCGCTATGTGGAACGATTGTGGGAGAAACTGCCCGAACATATAAGAGTGGATCCGGAGGTGCGGCGCTACCGTCGATGCCTGGAGCATTACAATCGTCCCTGGCAACGAACGCACATCGACGGCCCGGCGCCGCTCGTTAAAGATTGCAGCGAATGCAATTCGCGAAGCAGCGGTACGGTGTAATCGGTGATATCAGCGGCGCCGGCTTATTGAATAGAGCGATAAACGCGCTCCCCTTCAAATTACATATACCCGGATATCAATTTTGCGGGCCGGGTACTCGTCTCGCGAAACGATTAGCGCGAGGCGATCGAGGTATCAATCCTCTGGACGCGGCCTGCCGCGAGCACGACATCGCGTACTCGCGGAGCGGCGAGCTCACCGATCGACACGCCGCCGACCGCGCGCTCGCTGAGAGAGCGCGCGAGCGCGTCGCGGCTAAAGACTCGACTCTCGGCGAGAGAGCCGCCGCGACGGCTGTATGGATAGCTATGAAATCGAAAACAAAACTTGGAATGGGCGCGACGAGAATCAAGAGAAAGAAAAGCAAAAGGAGGACGACCGCTACGAGGAAAAAAATGCTTCCGATAGCGAAATGCGGCGGCTTCTTGCCCCTGCTGCCGTTATTGGGAGCTTTCGGTTCTCTGGCTGGAGGAGCGGCGGGAATCGCGAAAGCGGTGAACGATCGCAAAGCGGCGCGACGACAGTTGGAGGAATTGCAGCGTCACGATCGCGCAATGAAGGGTCGTGGTTTATACCTCGTACCGTACAAGCGCGGAAGTGGCGCGTCCGCGACGAGAAGAAGAGGAAGAGCTAAAAAAAAACTTCGCGTAAACAGACGCTAGGAATTCTCCCATCCGTCGGAGTAACGACGAACGAACAGTTAAATTGCGCGGCGATACTCTCGCGCGTGCCTCACTTTAGAGGCGTATTTATGCGCGACGCGCTTCCATCGCGGGCGCGCCGCGATGAGAGCGGCATCGTGAATTTAAACGACGCATCCGGCCCGGGTACTCATTGGGTGGCATATGCGAAAAAAGGGGGCGACGCGATCTATTATGACGGTTTCGGCAATCTTCGTCCTCCGCGCGAACTCGCGCGTTATCTCGGGCGCGATGCGAATATTCGATACAATCGTCGCTCTTAGCAAACGCGCGATCAGAATATCTGTGGACAATTGAGTCTTCGATTTCTCCGGGGAGTCGATTGGAGGAATCGCGCGCTATGATATCGACCGTCGCTCGTCGATCGAGCGCAGTTCGATTACTCTCGTCAATCATGTCGCTAACTCTTACTCTTTCCGGACGAAGCAGCATTCTCACGGCGAGTTACTTTCCGCCTCTGGATTTAAACGACGATGATTACGAGTTAGGTTTAACCAATTTCGAGACTTATAACACGATATCGAATGTATATTCCACGAATAGTAAATTTTACTTCGACGACAACGACAAGGTTATCGCGATTCCAGTGGGATCTTAAGAGTTAAGCGCTATAAGCGCGTATCTAAGAGCCGCGATTCTTCGCAAACGACGAGCGAGAGAGGAGAGACCAGAGCGCGGAAACGAGGAATTGGAAACGAGCGATGACAATTATATCAGGTATATAAATATGAAACCGGAATTTTTGTATAGAAAATACACGTTTATTGTATGAAAATGATAAAAAATATTTTATTCGAAGTATTGCCCATTGCTAGCTATGCATTTTTCCCATCTCTCTGACAATTTGTGGATGCCACGCCAAAAAAACTGTTGCTCCTTTGAGGCAAACCAGTCATCGAGCCATTTTCGTACATTTTCGTAAGAAGTGAAGTGCTGCTCAGCAAGTGCGTGTCCCATCGATGCAAATAAGTAGCAATCGGATGGAGCCAAGTCTGGTAAGTAAGCCGCATGCGAAAGTATTTCCCAACTAAACGCCTCAATCGTTTCCTTGACCGGTTTTGCTGTGTGTGATGGTGCATTATCATGAAGCAAAATCACTTTGTGTTGCCTTTTTTGATATTCTGGTCGTTTTTCACGCAAAGCTTGATTCAAATCGATCATTTGTTGTCGGTAGCGTTCAGTATTAACGGTTTCGCCAGGTTTTAGCAGTCTTCAAACTTTTTCGGTGGTCTTCCACGTTCTTCGTTTCTCACGTCAAAATCGTCACTTTTGAATTTTTTAAACCACTCAAAGCACTGTGATTTACCAAGAGCATGCTCACCGTAAGCTTCGACAAGCATTCGATGCGATTCTGCAGCAGTTTTCTTCAAATGGTAACAGAAAATCAATGCTGTCCGCAAATCGTAGTTTCCAGGCACAAAATTCGACATGTTCAACGCTATTAAAAACTATGCTGTTGTATGAAACTTGTATTGTTGTGAGTTGAAAATCTTTATCAGATGTCAAAACAAGAAAATGGCGCCAATGACGCGGTTTGACGGTAACTACATTGACAGCTAGGGCCATCTATGGGCAAATTCCGGTTTCATATTTATATACCTGATATATACAGCGTCGGCGACGACCGCGACGACTATTTCGAAGACGATGACAAAGGTGATAAGAGTGAAAATTCTATAACGCTTCGCGGTAATGATAACACTATGAGAAGCGAGATTAAGTGCGCGTATCGAGTAAATTTCACAAAACCTGATAACATCGGTTCGCTACTGGGTTTCTCGTCTCGCGTATTACAATCGAATAAATGGTACGCGTCCGATAAGCCGATAAATATTATGGCTATTAATCTCATTAGAGTAGAGTGTAACGTCACGACAGGAGCGTATCACAATGACAAATCCGCGCATACTATACACGAGTTCGCGCCTAATGTTCCACCCGAATATAAAGTGTCGGAGATCCCAGCGCAGATCATTTACCTCCCGATCATCGCGCGGACCATTACTGATATAAATGTGCGTGTCGTGGATCAGAACGGAAGACTAATCGATTTTCGCGGCGAAGAGATCACGGTTCGTCTGCACGTGCGGCGAAGACGATAGAAAGGCGCGCGATGCTCGTAGTGAACGGATCGAATGCGAGAAACGCGCCCATCGTCGCTATCGCGTCGCCCCTAGACGCGAAAAAGGGAGGAAGGTTAACCGCCGCTAACGCGGCTTTCCTGCGCTCTTTGGGCTTCGTCGTACCGAGAACCGTTTCTCCATAAAAGTGGAATGTGCGACATTCTAAGCATCGGCGGGGAGCCGATCTTCGACGATCGTATCGTCAAGATCGAAACTCACACATACAATCCTTACGCCAATACTACATTTGGGAATAGCGACGGGATACGAATTCCTATACAACAGCAAGATCTGTACACATTACCGTGCGATAGTTTTCTCTACATAGAAGGTAGACTCGAGTCCAAAGAGTCGCCGAGTGCGCAAGAGGAAATCGCGTCGGTGACGAGGCTAGTGAACAATTGCGCGGCGTTTATGTTCGAGGAGATTCGCTACGAACTCGACGGTGTGGAAATCGATTGAAGCAGAAATGTTGAGATAACGAGCACGATTAAGAATTACGCGTCGCTGTCAGTCGAAAAAGGCAAGATATTAAAGAACGCCGGATGGGACTTATCGGCGTTAACTCATTCGTCGATCAACGATTTCAACTTTTGCGTACCTCTCAACGTATTATTAGGTTTTTGGTGAAGATTACAAGCGTGTCGTGATCAACGCGCGACACGAACTTATTCTGATACGAGCGCGTAATGATAACAATTGTATCATATCGCGCGAAACGCAAGAGCCTAAAGTCGTTTTATTAAAGATACAGTGGCGAATGCCTCATTTAGTGTTAAACGATATTAATAAATTAAGATTATTGCGCACGTTGGATAGCGGACGATATCTGAGTGTCGCTTTTCGCTCGTGGGATCTCTACGAGTTTCCGCTTCTACAGAGCACGACTAAACATTCGTGGGCTGTCAAAGCGGCGACGCAACTCGAGAAACCGCGATACGTTATCTTCGCGCTACAGTCCGGAAAGAAGAACATTCTATCCGAGGAGCCTTCCCTATTCGGCGATTGCAAACTAACTAATGTCAAACTGTATCTTAATTCCGATTTTTATCCTTACGACGACATGAATTTAGATTTCGATAAGCGCAAAGTCGCAGTGCTATACGATATGTACTCGAAATTTCGAAGAACGTACTACGGATGCGACAATGACGAAGCGCTCTTAAATCTGAATAAATTTTTAGTCTACGGCCCGCTCGTAGTCATGGACTGTTCTCGATAAAACGAATCGATCAAGAGCGCCGCCGTGGACGTTCGCATAGAGTTCGATTGCAAGGAGAACATTCCCTCTAATACCACAGCTTACTGTCTTATCATTCACGATCGAGTGGTGGAGTACAATCCGCTCACCAACGTTGTGCGCAGAATCGTATAAGCGCGATGATATTCAAAATATGAAGAGAGAATAATAGAAGCGCATACTTCGAGTACCGCTAATAACGATGATGGACGCACCGATCTTCGTCGATCTTCAAGGTTTCGTAGTTAACGAGAGATTCGTCGCGAAAGAAGTAGCCGTGTTAAGAAATGGCGCGGAATTGACGCATCACATCTTTCGCCCACCGATGTCTTGGGATCTGCTAACGAGAGCGGAAAAATCGCGAGCGTGTTGGTTGACATCTAATCATCATTAATTAAAGTGGAATGACGGACACGTGAATTACGGGTCGATGAAAAGACTCATTCGGGACGCCGTATGCCGAGAATCTAGCCCCGATTCAACGATAAGAATCTACGTCAAAGGTCACGAGAAGAAAAAATGGCTGATCGAGATCTTAGGAAACGTTGCCGTCGATCGCGACGTAGCCGTCTCCATTGAGACTATCGACGCTGATTACGAGGATATCGAACGTTTGGAAACTCTAAACGCTTCGCGGGCCTTTCGCTGCGGATATCACGAAGAATTGCGCGTTAGAGAACGCTTGTAAATTGCACGATTGGTGGTTCGAACGACGCGATCATTTGCGTAATATGTGCGATTGATTCTATATTATATTACTTTATATCTACTCGTTTGTATTATAAATTATATTGAATTATTGTATATTATGCATCATCATATATTATATAGCATATCGAGTCAATTATTTAATCTATATGTGCGAGAGAGAAGTGGACATGGGCGAGCGAAGCCCTGCGAGATTTTGAGTGCCGCAAGCGACGGTGTAAACGGCGCGAATCCGCGAGCGACGGAATAAACGGCGCGTTTTAATTGCGAGAGATTAATCGCGAGCGACGGAAATCTCTTTTATTGCTATCGAAAACTTCGCGTTTCGTAAGCGAGAGTACGAACTGGAAAAGCGAGCGACTTTTCTATCACGAGAGTTTAGACGATATAATAACACACTGTCACGGATGTAATTCACGATCGAGTGCGCCCGGCGGTTCCCCGAGAGAGCTTATATACAGCCGTTCTTTTGCTGCTTCTAGAATGTTCGATGTGTTTGTCTCTAACGATCGCGCCGGTTGTTGTTTGCGATGATTCGGAAAATTAGAACTTGTTATTCGCATTTGTTATTAATTTCGGCTCTCTCGGGTGACCACTGCGTGGCCCGCTTTGAACGGCACGAGCAATGCCAAGGGGCTGACGCGATTCGCTGAGCGCCGCTGTTTGCGCGTGATTTGATTCGCGGCGGGCCGTGCGCCGCGCGAAATGGCCGCTAGCGCGCCAATTTTCGAGCGCTCCCGTTGGAGACGCTCAATCTCAAACACTATAAATTTAATTATATTTTAAGCTTTATATAATGTATCGAATCTATTATCAATTATATAACCTATAAATTCAATTATATATTTTAAACTTTATATATAATGTATCGAGTCAATTATATAATCTATAAATTTAATCTATAAATTTAATCATCTATTTTAAGCTTTAATAAATGTATTCGTCATACTGTCGCAAAATACACGCTATACTAACGAACCGCGTTTTTCTTTTATCGCGGTCGCGTATCCTTTCCCACGATAATAGCTCACGCATCTCCTATTTTATACAGATGTCCGTCAGAAAAGTGTTCGATTATCTAACTGACTAGTATCATTATAATAAAATTAAAATAAATCTATTTTATTTTAGTATTTTATATTATAAAATAAATTTATCTTTACATATTAAACGAATACTATTTTTATCGCGAGCGCGTGTCCTTTCGCGATAAGAGAGCGCCAACGTTTACTACGAAAGGCGCGAAAGAAGGATAGCGCGAGAGTGAGAGAATATCGAAGAAGGAAAGAGAAGCGAAAAAAATCGACGCTTCGTTTATTTAATATATAGCATTTATTCATAAAGAATCACATTTTACAAATGCGCGCGCAATACACAAAATATATAAGTATAAACAAAAATTAAATTTTATTAACGCGTAAAGTTATAGCTCGAAGAACGGCTGCGATTCGGGTTCGTAACCCTCCAATTGTACACTCGCCGGCAGTTCATCCTCGTCGCCCGTTGACGGTTCGGCCTCGTCCTCCATCGGCTGCGATTCGGGCTCCTCGCCGATTAACTGCGATTCGGGCTTCTCGTCGATCGGTCGCGATTCGGGCTCCTCATCGATTGACCGCGATTCAGGCTCCTCGTTAATTGGCCACGATTCGGGCTCCTCGCTGATTGGCCGCGATTCGGGCTCCTCGTCGATCGGTGACGCGATGACTCGCCTATCCTCGCGTTCGTGAAGCCTATCGATTAATTCAGGGATGGCGAAGTCGCGATCGCGAAACTCGAATTGCTCGGGGGCTAGCGCGACGTCGCGTTCGCGAGCGTCGCGCAAAGCGCTGTGAACGCTTTGCGCCTGCGCAAGCATAGTCCTCGTCTTCGTCAATAAATCGTAGAGCGATTTTCGCGCCGTTCTTATACAATCTTCTATCTGTTGTCTAAAGTAAAAAAGTAAAAGGGTTATTAAAAAATTATAATTTATTATAAAAAGTATTATAAAAAGTATTATAAAAAATTTTGATCGAATACTTACATTGAACGCGCTAAATCAATGTCTCCATCCAACTGAAAGTTGAGTCTGAACAAATATGGACTGTTCTCGATAACGCCTCGCGCCTCCTCGCGCAAATCGAAAGCGAGATCTCCCAAAACGTAGGCCTTTATTGCAATTAAATCGCCGTTCACGTTAATATAATCGGCCGCGTTAATTATCTGCTCGATTCGGTCCATATCGAGCAGTTCGCGACCGATTTTAATTCTCGCTATTTCGCACTTCGCCACTTTGCTCTTCACCGTTTCGCGCTTCGTCGACTCGTCACTTCGCTATTTCGCGAGCGAGAATACTTTGACGCTTCTCGAAACGATCTCGCGTTTATAAGGATCGACGCGCGGATGCCGCGGTACGAGCGGAGATAAACGAGTAATAAAAATAGATTACAGAGAAAAATAACAAAGAATAATGCTATAAGAGGGACTCGAACACCCGCTAAATAACGCACATCCCGGATACGCGATGAATGTTTATCGTCGCCGGAAGGGGTACGTTTCTCTAATCACTCGTCGAGTGTCCTTCTTAGAGGATAAACGAATAATATAAATGGAAATAATAAAAAAAGTAAAACTGCGAGAGGAACTCGAGCGTTCGCTAGATAACGCGCGTCCTGAACGCTCGGCCGATATTCGCTCGTCGTCGAAAGGGCGCGTCCCTCTAATCGAGGCGGACCGCGACTCTTTTTCGAACGAATCGTCGACGCATTTCCCTCTCCCCCCACCCGCGTCGAATTCGCCGAAGATAAAAAAGGCGTCTCGCCGAACGCGCGAATCAATCGCGCCCGGCGTCTCTCGATAGATTCTCGCGTCTTTCCCCGCTCCGCGCGATGACTAACGCGAAGACGATTCTTCTCGTCTTAGCGACGACGCTCGTCGCCGCGACGGCCGCCGCGCTCGTCGACTCGGAGAAGGCCGAGGCGCTCCGCTTCCTGCGCTCGTACGGTTTCTTAAAGGACGACGGAGAATCGCTATCATCCGATAACGCGACACCTCTGCGTCGCGCTTTGTCGCTGTTTCAGGAATATTATCAATTATCGGGAAACGGCGAGTTAGACGCCGTTACGCTTAGCCTTATGCGTAAATCGCGATGCGGTCTCGCGGATATTCCCGATCGCGCGTATAGCCTGATCGCGCGAAAATGGCCGAAAACGCGCCTCACGTGGAATTTTCAGGTAGCTAGCGAGGAACTCTCACGAACGGCCGAAGCGGCGTTCGCGTTATGGGCGGTGAATTCGTCACTAACCTTCGCGCGCGACCCGCTGCGACCCGATATATTGATATCGTATCGAACGGGCGCGCACACTTACGCGAATCGCAGGAATATAGGCATTTGCCCGGCGACCTCCGACGGTCCCGAGGGAGCTCTAGCTCACGCGTTCTTTCCCTCTGGAATGACCGATTTTGCGTCAGAGGTACACGTTGACGATTCGGAACCGTGGCACGTGTATCTAAATAAAAATCCTTCCAACACGCATCATTTGTTGCAAACGCTGACGCATGAGATTGGCCACGCTTTGGGTCTACAACACAGCATGCGCAACGACTCGATAATGTTTCCGTATATACCCGATATCGAGAATCAATTTCCGGTTAAGCTGAGCATAGAGGATATTCTGGCTATACAGAATCTGTACGGGTCTCACGACGACGGAAACTATCCAACGGCGACTCCCGCGACTACCTCGGCGCCCGCTACAACGAGCGTCGCGCCAATCGACCCCGCGCGCGCGGATCTCTGCGCTTTACAGCGCGTGGATGCCGCGTTGTTAATGAATCACCGATTATATATAGCTAATCGCCGTAATGTGTGGTCAATCGACGTGATCGAGAAACGCTACGGTAGGCTCATGACGCTCACGGATTACGCGGCGTTTCTCCCAGCGAATTTCACGCGCCTATCCGCCGCGTATCGAAGACCCTCGGGCGATCTCGCGCTATTCGCGGACGATTCGATCTACCTCGCGGAATATCCCAGCCTTAAGCTAAAATCGGGTTGGCCGAGATATCTCGACGATATTGGACTTCCTCGAAATGTTAAGATTAACGCTGCGATAAACACGCACACGGGACGAACCTACGCGATCTACGACGACGACAAGGTAGCGGAGATCGACGAGTGCCGCATGATAGTCATTAGACACGCTCCATTAAAAGATATATTTCCCGGAATACCGCCCGCGATAACGTCAGCCTTTCGATATATCGACGGCAATCTATATTTCTTCGCCAAACGTCAGTTTTACGCCTTTAACGAATTTACGAATATCGTAACTTCGGCGGGTCCTTTCGATCTACACGCGCTCGGTATGGAGTGTCCTACGGATGGGCTGCTAAGACAATTGCGCGATCTCCTCAGTCGCGTTTATCGTCTCAGCGACGCGACCGAGAGAGAGAGAATCGACGAGGAGGACGACTAGAGCGACTCTGCCGTCATTTTTAAAAAATAGAATATAAGAGAGGACGCGCGCGAAAGAGGAAGAAGCAATCTCTACGCGAGTATATAAAGACCATCCATCAGTTAAGCGCTTCATTGTCGACGGAGAACGCCGAAGCCTACGAACGAAAAAAACGAGCGATAATTTACGCGACAATGGGTGGGCCACCGCAACAGCAGCACTCATTTGACAATCGATCGAGGCTAACCGAGCGAGACCGCGAGGATAGCGCGGGATAAGCTAAAAGAGCTAAAAAGGACAATGGGTAAGACTATTAAATGTTTATTCGAACTAATAATCCGCTAGCGTCGTTTCTCTTATCACCCGCATCCATTTTCAGACGATATCGCGACCGGACGCCTAGATGCGACGCGGATGTTTCGATTGTGCGACTGCTCAGAATCTTAGGAAAACGCTACCTATTGACCAAAACTGCGTACAAACATCTCGAAGTCAGCGTTAATGTTAGTCGACCCTCTTTTGTGGAAATCGTCCTTGGAGATTGCCACGGCAAGGAGATCTCGCTAACGCCGGATATGTGGAAGGAACTGCTCAATCTACGATCTACGCTTCTATCATATTTTCGCTCCGACGAGCGCGATGAGGCGCGTCCTCCAGCGCCGATATATATCGAACAGTTAACGCTGCGATTCGATAAACTCAACAATCTCCGAATACTCCGTCTCGAAACACCCAAAGTTCGTCTGGCCGTATCGAAGAGCACCGTTCTAACTATATTAAATCTAGAACTTTGCGTTAACCGCATCGTTACATCTTTAAGCGGTTTAACCGCGCATGTGGATAACAAGTTGACTCGTTTTCTCGATATGGCGTCAGGCGCTCACGATTCGGCGCTTATTCCCGCGATGATACGCGATAACGAGAACTTCGACCGCAACGATTGCGAGCTGCAGGCTCTACTCTTCGGAGAATCGTGATACGCTTATTCGCGTACTCGTATTATCACATTATTAATATATTAAAAATATTGTAAAAGGAAACAATAAAAACGCTCCTCCTCTCGCGCGAAAAAACAATCTCTCTTTATTCCACGATCTTTCGACGATTCGCTATCTCGCTCGAGCGATAAGCGCGCTCGTATCGCCGCTAACCGTTCCTCTCTCCGTCTCCCTCGACGCCGGATACCCGCGTCCGCTCGCGGATCGCGCGCTAGAAGCGACGCGCGTCCCTTAAGAATCACGATAGCGGATCGCGCGCTAGAAACGGCGCGAGAGATCGCCGTCGCCCCCTTAAGGAACGAGTCGCGTCAAGGTCGAGTCGCGCCAAGGTCAAATCGCGCCGGGAGAAACCGCGACCTCGATCGAGTCGAGCGTCATCTCCCGGGCGATCTCGTCGGTTTTGTTGGGCGTCTAGATAGGCCGGCGCTAACTCACTTTCATGAGAGCGAGAGAGATGGATAAAGAGATAGAAAAGGATGGAGATGTGAGTTAGAACAGTTTGTAGACGACCGAGGGGCGACGTGCGGACAGGGGGTAGAGGAGGGGGGGGGGGTACGTAGGGCGAGTCGGTAAGCGCAACCACTGATCGAGCCGAGCGCCATCTCACGGGCAATCTTAGCGATTCGTACCCGCTTCCTCCCGTGACGTCACGCGCTCCCCCGACCCCCCTCGCCGCGCTTCCCGTCTCGTCCTACGTACCCCCTCCTCCTCCCCCCTGTCCGCGCTTCCCCCCTCGGTCGTCTGCAAACTGTTCTAACTCATGTCTCCATCCTTTTCTATCTCTCTATCCATCTCTCTCGCTCTCATTGTAAAAGTGAGTTAGCGGCGGCCTATCTCACCTACTCATTACAACAGGAAACTTTAATATAACAAATATTTATAATTTAATAACAAAATTGTTACAAATTACAGGCACGGAATATATAGTATATAACTTTATCGCTATAAAGAAAAAATGCATTGTTAATAACTGTAGTGTACGCGTCGCAGCCTTGAGGCGACCGTACGCGCGATGCGATGAAAATGCCGGGACCGCCCAGCGCTGAGCGCGGAGTGCGCGTAACACGATTCCGCAGAATCGTTGGAGGACAGACGATCACAAACGTGAAAAGAAAGAAAAGAGGCAGGATTGATCACAAGTGAAAAAACCTCTAAGTTTATTTCAGGTCACAATAACAACAATAACTTGACAAATGGTCATGAGACTCGACGCGCAGCGGAGAACGAGATGGAGCTGACCGACTAAATCGTGCGAGATCGACGACTTAGACGACAAACGGAAAGCTTCCTTTTCGTATCTTAGGTCACTGCCGAGTAATAGCGCGACGGAGATCTTGTCGCGGAAGCGACGGATATCTTGTGTCGCGAAGCAGGGGCGCGACCGCGAGCACGAGATCGCCGTCGGATCGCGATCAGCTTGGTCCCTTGTTCCGAGCACACGCGAGATAGAAACAGAGAAAATTGATAAAATTTTTTTCACTCCGTTTATCGCTCGGTTATGAGCGTATGATTCCGATAGCGGGAAGTCGCAGAACCCGCACAGATCGGCGACTGGTTTCGCTCGTTGCAAGTCCGCTCACAACTTTCGAAACGCGGAACGCCGAGAATGACTGTCCAGAAGGCCGCCGGTTACTATCGCACTGCACGCGTCGCAATTGTTGTAGAAAGCGAGATTAAGAGTTGTCGCAATTAGCGCGAACTGAATTAGCGCCCGCAAGAACAAATACTTTAGACGCTGAGACGAGTCTAGGCCGATAAGCGCGGGCACGAGACACAGCGAAAATGTGTGGTCGGCAGGCGAAATCGGACGCAAGACTGACGAAACGATGGGCAATTTTTACGGCATGGAATTCCGCCGGTTACTGCCGCTAAATTTCGATGATCTCATTGGCGGTGAGAAACATCGCGCGATCGTCTCGGCGTATTGCGAACGATATGAAAAACCGTCGAAATCTTGAAAGGAAAAGTAAAAAAAGGGGGGCCGAATGCGAAAGAAAGCGAACGCAGGTTAGCTGTTTACGCGCTCGCCCGCTACCGAATTTCCGATACAAAATTTGCCTTAGCTATCGCGATATAATTTTGGTGAATGTTCGAGAATAATTTTTAACGGGCTCAAGTTCGAACATGTAGTAATAGTTATATAGATAATTTTTCAAATATATGTGTGTGTGTGTATATAAATAAATTATATATATATATATATATATATATATATATATATATATGCCATATAACATAGATGTAACATATATATATATATATATATATATATATATATATATATATGTGTTACATCTATATGATGTATATATGTATATATCTACATTATGATAAAATCAAGAGATAATATGAGCAATATTATATATTTGTATTCAAAATATGTACGGGACACAAACAGATATCTGTGTAAAGTCGTTGCTTCTACGAGACGATAGAACAGAAATAGAGTAGAAATCCAACATATTTTCTGTCTCTACATATTTAACACAATGCGAAAAGCTTGTATTTTATTGCTCTTTCCAAAGCATGCACATATCCTTGACAATTACTCTACATAATGATATCGGTAATGTAACTATAAAGCGTTGGTAATATACCGACACTTTTAGTTACGTTTAGATGAGGGCGCTAACCCATCGGAGTTCGCCCGTCGCTCCGGTATCCTCTTAAAATACTCCATTATTTTATTTAAAAGACTTTAGATAGTTGTCCGCCGAAACATGCTAACTTTTGCCTTCTTATCAAGTGGAAGGTAAGCGTTCTTTGTAAGTGATACATCCCCTACTCTAAAATGTTCGAGACAATGTCTATCCCGTTATGTCCGTCACAAAGTGTCTGACAACGAGCGAAGTAGTTTAAAAAGTGAAGTAAAGTGTCTAAGTGAACGTTAAAAGATGCCGTCACCAATTGAATTGGTTTAGTGCCGAGGCCGATTGAACGCGTTATGGTGGGCGAAGGACCTGGTGATAGGGCTGTTGAGAGCCCTGTTAAATCTGGTGGTTTTCCAAAGAGTGAGTAATATTTGTGTATATTTTATATTAATTATTTATAATATATTAATTATTTATAATATATTAATTATTTATAATATATATTATAATTCGATTTAATTTAATTTATAGTACGGCAATACGAGCGACATAAAAATTCCCGGGTTTCTAAACTTTGAGCACCGACGACTTGTACGAACGTTGCGGCGGCACGAGCGCGAGTTCCGCGAGGACGTGTGGGAAGACAACGGCCCCGACGGTCTCTATTTAGACCTGAGACGTCCCTTCGGGCTCGAGCCTTACGAGGAGGATGTAGAGGAATTATGGAGCGAGCCTCCGAGCAAGAGGTCGAAGGGTTGGTCGTGAGTATCCATTTTTAAAAATTTTATAATATTTAAATTCTTATACGAATAAGATTTCTTTTCTGTTTCAGAAGGAGCGAATATTTTTTATTATTATTATATACATATTTTATATCTTTGTATTTCTTTATATTTTTATTATTATTGTAACGATACCGTTACTAACGGCATAGCGGGCCGATCCACCGCGCGCTTTTCGAGGCTCGGCGCCTATGGCGCCCCTAAACTTCCACACCCGTGTCGCGGCCCCACCGTGGGGCCGCCCCACCACGCGCCCCACCACGCGCCGACTCGCGAGTGGGAGGCCGGCCGCCGGTATATAAGGCGCTCCGGCGAGCGTAGCGTTACCAGTTCCCGATCCCGATTCCTGTCACGTACAACTCTCCGGATCCTGAACCACCTCTCGCGTTACACCAGGCTACGGGCTTCCCGTAGTTAGGCCGGGCTTCCCGGTTGCTGGGACGGCGCACCCTGATACCTCGCGTTACACCGGGCTACGGGCTTCCCGTAGTTAGGCCGGGCTTCCCGGTTGCCGGGACGGCGCATCCTGATACCCCGCGTTACCCCAGGCTACGGGCTTCCCGTAGTTAGGCCGGGCTTCCCGGTTGCTGGGACGGCGCATCCTGATACCTCGCGTTATACCAGGCTACGGGCTTCCCGTAGTTAGGCCGGGCTTGCCGGTTGCTGGGACAGCGCATCCTGACACCTCGCGTTACACCAGGCTACGGGCTTCCCGTAGTTAGGCCGGGCTTCCCGGTTGCTGGGACGGCGCATCCTACTAGTTGATAAGTTCGCACCGCGTTATACCGTAAGACCGTTTTGTATATATACCGCGACTCGTTTGTATTATAAGACCGCTTTGGTCTCCGCGCTCTAATAGCTTCTAGTACCGCTTTGTACATATACCGCGACCTGATACATTGTAATACCGTTGTACATATACCGTAACCAGTAAGACCGCTCCGGCCTCCGCGCCCTGATAGATTCTAGCACCGTTGTATATATACCGCGACCTGTTCGTATTATAAGACCGCATTGTACATACCGCGACTTTTAACTGAAGAGTTAATTAGACATTAGGATTCCCGCCAGTGTCGCGCCGTTTCTATCTTCACACACGGCCTTCAAACTACTACGGAGCGTCAGTCCTTTTAAGGATAGAACGCCGAGAACGCCGACGCCCCGTCTTTTTAAGGATAAGGCAGTCAGGCAGTTGGAATTACATTGAAGGCCCCGCGACACCCCGTAGTGTTTAAGACCTGCACTGTACCGCAAAGAATTGTCATAGCTTATTTGCATGCGAACACCGCGCTTGCAGAATACGGCCGCTTGAGCCACGCTCGCTTCCCGAGCTCCCCGCGCATCAACACCGCGCGACACTCTGTACGCACCGTTCCCGCATGTTGCTTCGCATCGCTATCAGTGTTAAAGATCTTTTATATTGACCGCATGAATAAACGGACTTGTTTAAACCGATTATACGAAGGTAAAGTAAGTTGGAGTTTCCCCCTTCTCCCGAATCCTGGCACCGGCGAGCCTTGATCCGCGGCGTAAGGGAAAGGTGAACCGTTACATTATTATTTTTATTATTATTTTATTATTATCTTTAAACAGACACACACACACACACACACACACACACCTCGCCCATCGGTTTCGCCGCGGTCCCCCCGCGTGACGTCATACCCCCCGCGCCGCTTTCCCCTCGCCCCTCACCCCCCTCAGAGGACCATGGCTTAGAACCGGCCTTACTACACTACTGGTATGAGAGAGAGAGATAACGTTCGCATGCACTTGGGAGAAGGATAGCGCACGAGTAGGAAAAGGATAACGTCCGCATTGGCGTGGGAAAAGGATGACGTTCGCATGCACTTGGGAGAGAGAGAGAGAGAGAGAGAGTGAGAGAGAGAGAGAGAGATAGCGTGAGGCATGCATGAGTAGGAAAAGGAAAGAAGAAGGCGCAGAAATAATAGTCACTTTAATTTTAATAATAATAATAATGTTGTAACGATGCACCCACCATCGTTACCCGGCAGTAGACCGCCGGAAGTCTGTCGCCCAGCAAACACCAGCCGGGCAGGGGCAGAGGCGCCGAGCGCCCATTTCTTAAACACTTATGCGAACGCCCGTACGACCGTTACACGGTCGCCGTAACGAAAAGCTCGGAAAACCGAACACCGCCGAGTGCTGCCGTAAAAGCCCGAGAGACACTCGCCGAAACACCGCGCCGTTTCGCCCAGGGGAGATGACGTCCCTCTCGTAGGATGCGGCCTTGCCGTGGCGAGAGGGCTCATCCTTTGCAAGAGGATAGTCTTGCAAAGGGTGCTAACAGCATCCCGTACCTGAAGTACATCGGGTACATCAACTCCCCGAGTTCCGGGGTCTCGGGGTGGGTTGTTGCGGCGGGGGCCGCGGGGATGGTTCACCATCTGTAACTACCCGAGGGGCTCTGCCCGGAGGGTTAACCCGAGGGGCGTTGCCCGGAGGGTTAACCCGAGGGGCGTTGCCCGGAGGGAGTTACGGTGGTCGGTCGCCGAGGCCGCTCGGACGTTCCCGAGGCGGGGCCTGGAGACGAGAGGAGCCTCAGGGTGCTGGTTGGGGGTCTCCAGGCTGGGTAGCCTGGGTCCCCGTCCCAGCGTCCCTGTGGCTGGCCGCACCCGAGCCACTCGGATGTATTCCGAGCTCAGGTCGGTGGCGGCGGAAATGGCCATGCGTGGTTACCCGAGGGGCTTTGCCCGGAGGGGTTACCCAAGGGGCATTGCTCGGAGGGTGCCACGCGGGTCTGTCGCTGGGGCCGCTCGGACGTTTCCGAGGCGGGGCCCAGCGGCGAGAGTTCGTACTCCTGGCCGGTCGGGACCGTTTCCCCTTCCGAACCGGCCGGCCAGGAGAAGGTGTGTCAGAGAAGAAGCTGTACCACGCAAGGAGCCCACGGTGGCGGAATCTCGACAAGAGATGTCCAAGACCGAGAAGGAGGAAGTATCGATGGAGGTCATCGCCCAGATCCTTCTACCAGAGGACGATACGTACGACTCTGATTGGGGGGAGGAACCCCTCCCCAAAAGGAGGAAACGAGGGCCCCCCGCTACCACCAGGGAGTATGAGAAAAAAAAGGTCAGAGAGGCCGAGCAGCTCGCTGAGAAAGAGCGCAGGGAGGAGGCAGAGATGCTCGATCCTGCCACGCCATTGAGTGAAAGCCAGGCGTGGCAGAGGTTTGAGCAGAAGACTGCCGAATTCAACGACGAGGTTTCGCAGGCGCCGACGCTTGATGTCGCTGCGAGGGGATTGGAGTGCGTTACCGTATTAAAGAAATGCACGATAAAAAGCAAAAGACTAAAAAGTAACGTGCAAAAGGAAATATCGGATGCGGCCTGTTACCTGCAGGCCGCCATAGCCGCTCTGGCCGCGACAAGTTCGTCGCAGGCCACAATGACTAATAATCCAGAGGGGGAGAGCGAAATAAAGACTCTACAGAATGAAAATAGGATACTCATGTCAGAGATACTCCAATTGAAGAACGAAGTTCAACGTCTCAATGAAGGGGAAGGCAAAGCCAAAGGGAAGAAATCCCGAACTGCGCCCCCAAAGGCTATAAACGAGGGGGTGAACCCTTACGTGGTAAGGGAGGATATTCCCTCCTCATCCGCCACAGCAAGAAAGGAAGTAGAGGTTGACGCCGCAATGGATGTGGACATCGCTATGGATGTCCCAACACCAGCGCCGCCACCGGTCAACAGACCCCCTGTAAAGGGAGCTGTCAAGAAATTAGAGGATTATCCTCCTGGCGTAGGACAAAAGGATATGAGCGCATACGATGAGTTGACCGCGCGTATTCAGGGGCTGCTCGACACGAGGGAAAAGATTAAGAAGAGAGCCAAGGGCCCGCCTTCAAAACCTCCCCCGAGCAGAGCAGTCCCCTCCGACGCCGACCGGCAGTACGCCGTGCCCTCGAAGGGACCGGTCCTTGCCAAGGACGGCGCCGGGAAGAAGGGAAAGAGAAAAGGTAACTCCCAAAAGGGCGGAAACCCTCTGGGAGACCCAGGAAAGGATGGGCCAAAACCAATAATGGCAAAGGCCCAAACAAAGGATCCCTCCCCTAACAATCCTCCCCCGCTCCCGCGACCTTCGGATGCCCAGGATTCCGCCTGGGTGAAGGTCGTTGGAAGGAAGGAAGCGAGGAAGAGTCGGGCGCCGGTACCAGCGCCCGCAAAGCCCTCCTCTAAGAGCAGTAGCGGGGCCAAGAAGTCTCCCCCCCTCTTGGTTATAGAGAAAGCCGAAGGAAAGGCTGCCCCAGGCGCTACTGCGAGGAGGTCTGGGAGGAACCCCAGGACGGCGGTGGTGACTATTCACTGCCCGGAAGGCTCATACGGCGAGACAATTGCCCTTGCCCGCCAAAAGGTGAGCCTAGAGGAGCTGGGCATTAAAGACGTTAATTCCAAATTATACAAAAATATGTGTTGTGTCCAAAAACAACGTGTCCAATTGAACGGTGCGCAAATGAAATGTGTCCAAACGAATTGTGCGCAATTGAAATGTGTCCAATCGAACGGTGCGCAACTTTATGTGTCTAATATCACAGTGTGCAATTGCAACGTGTCCAATTGTACTGTGCGCAAGTGAAGGCTTCGCGACCATGGAGGAGGTCTAAGCGTCTCCAATTATGGCGAAGCAAATAGACCTCCTCCAGGCAAAGCTGAACCACTGCGCCAGGGCCCAGGATCTTTTCCTACATACCCTGGCGCAGTGGAAATGCGGAATTGGGATCGCGGCTGAGCCGTATCGTGTCTCAGCCGATAATCCGTGCTGGGCCACGAACGATAGCGGCTCGGTCGCGATCACGTGGAGACAGGAGACAGGCTCCCCTCCGTGCACCAAGATCGGTGGGGGGGCGAGGGTATACAGCCGTGGAGTGGGGCCCACTGTGGGTAATCGGGTGTTATATCCACCCCCCCCGTGTAGACCCTGCCACGTTCGGGGATATCCTCGACGAGATCTCGCTCGTCGTGTTGAGGAGACTCCCCGAACCAATTGTGGTCGCCGGCGACTTCAATGCCCTTTCCGCGCATTGGGGTTCCCGGCGAACAAACCGCAAAGGCAGGGTCTTGGAGGATTGGGCAGCGGTTCTCGGCCTCTTTATCATAAATCAGGGGTCGAGCAGCACCCTGGTCAGGCCGCAGGGGGAGTCCATTGTTGATTTAACATGGGCGTCTCCCTCTGCGGCACAGGGTTAGGGACTGGCGGGTGATGCAAGAAGAGACCCTCTCCGACCATCTATACATCCGGATGAGGGTCGACATCACCCGCCGGGGGGTGCTGAACCGCGCCCAAGGGGGGGACCTACCCAAAAGGTGGGCCCTAGCCAAGTTGGATTGTGACAGCTTGGTGGCAGCCATGCTCTCTGCCACCTGGCCCGGTGCAGAAGCACCGCAAGGGATAGAGGACCAGATGGCATGGCTCGGGGAAACCATGAGGGATGCTTGTGACATCTCCATGCCCCGAGCCAAGCCGAGGCCGCAGAGAGCGGCATACTGGTGGACGGAGGAGATTGCTGACTTGAGACGCACCTCCGTCCAGGCCAGACGCCGCTTCAAGAGGATGAGAAGGAGACGCCTCGGCGACGACGGCGAGGGCGTGGCTGAGGCGCTCGAGCGTTACAGATCAGCTCGTAATGCTCTGAGCGCTGCCATCAGAGCGTCAAAGGCGAGGTCCTGGGACGAACAGCTCCAGGGCCTCAATGCGGACCCTTGGGCGCGTCCATATAAGGCAGTATTAAAGAAGCTGCGAAGATGGACGCCCCCCGTGACGGAGGCGCTGGACACCGAAGTATTGAAAAATATACTATCGACCCTCTTCCCACAATGCGACAGGGTTCCTGAACTACATGTAAGGGAACCCGTCGCGTGGGAGGAGAAATACGAGGTGTCCAGCGCCGAGCTGGCCGGGATTGCCAAGAGGCTCAGAGCCCGGGGCAATAAGGCCCCGGGGCCTGATGGCATTCCCGGAAGGGTCTGGCTATATGCCATGACACACCTGTCGGAACCAATGAGAAGGCTGTATACCGACTGTCTCAGGGAAGGAGAGTTCCCCCCAGTTTGGGGTAAGGCCAAGTTGGTACTTATCCTAAAAGGGGGCAGAACAGATGGAGCGCCTTCCGCGTATAGGCCCATCTGCCTGCTCGATGAAGTCGGCAAGATTTTCGAACGAATAATTGCCGACCGACTCGTCAGGCAGATGCGGGAAGTGGGGCCTGACCTCCACGAGGACCAGTTCGGATTCTGCGAAAATAAGTCAACGACGGACGCGATTCTGCGCGTCCGTTCGTTCGCGGAGTCCGAAGCTGAAGGAGGCAGGGTCACCACCCTGCTGGGGCGCTGTGCCCCCCCGCCCAACATTACAAAGAAGGCCCCTTAGGGGGCGGAGTTGTAGTCCGAGGAGGAGGGCGGCGCGGGTGTCGCCCGGCTGGCGGCCGCACGGCGAAAGCCCTGCGGTCAGGAGTCGGGCGGCATCCGCCCCCGCACCCTGCCGAGTTCCTCCCCCAGGGGAGGGCCTCGGCGATGCCCCCGGGCCGACGGTCGAATCCCATAAAGGGAGGGAACCACGGCCCGGGGGCACGGGAGGATCACAGGGGCTCAGTTATAACCGAGCCCCATTGCAC
Source organism: Formica selysi (assembly GCA_009859135.1). NCBI lineage: Eukaryota > Metazoa > Arthropoda > Insecta > Hymenoptera > Formicidae > Formica > Formica selysi. Next base: position 54,750 of record WHNR01000158.1, on the reverse strand, counting down.
GTGATCCCCTCGAGAAGGGACGCGGCAGGAACGGCCCTCTCACCGGCGCCTTAGAGCGCCGGTGGGAGGGCACCACTGCCTGCGGGAGGGTTCTTTCCCTTCTGGGGGGAACTCTCAGGAGAAGAGCTCCCGGGGCGTCGGCCGAATCTCCTGTCCCTTTTGGGAGGGAGAGGGAGCCCCGTCCTGGGAGCGGGGAGTGGCGGCTCGAGCGGGAAGACTCGAGCTGTGCCCCGCTCCCCAAACTATTTGGGAGGGCGCGGCGTGGGGGCGGTGCCCCCCTGCGCCGCAACCGGGTAGGATCCGCACGATGCGCGGGGGAGAGTATCTTTCTCTCGGGGAAGATGCTCTTCCGGGAAGGTCGGGCCAGAGGATGGCAGGAAGCAATGCTCGGTAGTTCCCTGCCATCCTCGTAAGAGCCAGCGTAGGCACTCGCTGTGGTTTTAGTGAGGTAGGTCTTGAGCCCCCTGATCGACCCATTCGTGGATCGGTCAAGGGGAGCAAGGAGTCCCATATAACCCTCATCCTCTACCCGGGGGATGAGGGTACCATGAGGTTTCCACAGCGCCAAAAAAAAAGCGAGATGACGTGTTTACCGTAATTACCCGCCGAAAAACAACACGTCATTATCCCCACCCGGGGGCGAACGACGCGGTTACCGTTAGACGCTTGGGTATATAGCGGCAGCATTTTTACATCCCGGCACCAAAACGATTCCTGAATCCTCTCGAGCAGTACGCTCCGAGCCGATACCAGAACCGATCCTAGAAACTCGCATACAAACAAAGGAACGTGAGATAGACGCGTACGCAGTCTCCGCCGAGCATTCTCGGTTTCCTCGCCGCCTGCGAAATCCTATCAAAAGTCCGACCTCATCGAACGATAGCGGAGAGTTCGCCGCTATCTAACATTCGGTCTAAGATCCGACCGCTACCGCTAAACGGACCGTAGGCCGGCGAGTTCGCTGCTCCGTCGAGGCTTCTCGACTCCCGATAGCCATCCTCTATCCGCGTACGGAAGTAAGGGACGGAGAGTTCTCCGCCCGATCGAGGATTCTCGATCTCCGGCCGCATCACCCCGCACACCTGGGAATACGCGGATAAGCACACGCAAACGCATCGACACGGTTTTACCGTGAGCCAGCAATTATAATCGCACCGAGATACGTAACCGTATCACCCGATAGAATTCCGCGCGCCGTCAAAATAAACACGGCCTTGCCGTACACGCGCCGATCGACCGCGCCCTGTTTCTTGCGCATTTTCGCGCGCCGTCAAAATAAATACGGCCTTGCCGTACACGCGCCGATCGACCGCGCCCTGTTTCTTGCGCGTTTCCCGCGCCGTCAAAATAAACACGGCCTCGCCGTACGCCGCCGAATATTTTAAGCGGTTCGATACATCGAACATCGCCCACCGACTAACGAACGCGAATTGCATCTAACGCGTTGCATTATCCGCCGCGCGCTAGCTTCATGCAACATATTGTAAATAGACCATTGCCGAAAGATGCGAATAAATACGCTGCGTTATAACTAAAGCTTTTCGTGTGTCTCACCTTTTCACGAGCCCTGATCCCGACCGAGTTCATCCGCGCGCGCTCGCGAAAAGTAACCCCGTTACAATGTTTATTCAACATTAATGTAAATCATATAAATGTGTGTGTGTGTTTGTGCGTGTGCGTGTGTGCGTGCGTGCGTGCGTGCGTGCATGTGCGTGTGTGTGTGTGTGTGTGTGTGTGTGTGTGTGTGTGTGTGTGTGTGTGTGTGTGTGTGTGTGTGTGTGTGTGTGAGTGTGTGTGTGTAAAATATAAAATAATAATAATGATAATAATTATTATATAAAAATACAAAAATATAAAATATATAATAATATGTTAGGATGACGCTCCATCTGAAACAGAAAAGAAATCTTATTAATAAATTAATTCAAATATTATAAAATTTTTAAAAACAGATACTTACAATGTTCACCAATCCTTGAACTCGACCGATAATGGATAACGTCTCAGGTGATTGTCCAAGCATGCTGTATACGATTTGATTAAACCGATTTCTCGACCATGTATTACTTGCACTACCGAATTCACTGGTATGTTACTCGATAGCGCCGGGACATAGACATCTAAGCGTTTGTATTGTTTGCGTAACGAATGTCAAACTTTGTAATCGCGCAATTCGGCCAAGCAGCGATCGAATCGCAAGCCCCTCTGACACTCTGATTCGATATTGTGCATCTAACTCATCGAGACATTTAAGATACTTGTCTTCCCATAAGTCACTTGAACACGCCGAGTTTACCCTTATGAAATCATCCCATAGATATTGTTTTAATCGCGCAATGTATTTGGGTTCCTCCATATTTCCTATTCAAGTCTTTTCACAACACAAGTTTTTGTCCAGCTTATACAGTGCAAATTGGGCACATATTGCAGGGCATTATCTGATACAGCGGTTTTCTACACTCTCTGCAAAACGATCCCAGGATTAGTTCATAAATTGCACTTTCATATTCTCGCATAACACGGATATTCGAAAATAAGTCTGAAATTCGCATAAAACAGCATGTGCAAAATTTTTCGTTGTCTTCACTTTTATAAAAAAAGTATATACAGCACATTTTCACCATACCTAAACTATTTATTTCAACTCGGTTTAAAGTACGTTGATTTATGTCCGTAATATCACTACTGCAGTCACTATTGTAATCGGAATCCTCCGAAAGTACGCGGTCTTCGTCTGATGATTCGTCCAACAAATTCTCAATTTCCATCAAGTTGTCATCTTCGGGAATGGCATCCTCGTCATCTTCAATAACCATAACTTCTTCATCATCCATAACCCATATTGTTAAGATCGTCGTAAGGGCGTAGACGGTTGCGTACTATAACGTTGCACACTCCTCTCGATTATATATATTTTAATTTCATATCTTTTGTCTCCTTCTAACTGGAGTATCACGTCTCATCTATCTCATCATTTTTCTACATCTTTAGCAGAGTGTGTTGAGAGAAAGATCTAAGTTTTACAGACTGTGCATATCTATTACACCGTTTTATTCATACATAATGGATGGGTTAAATAATTAAATTCACAGATAAATAGTAAAATAACTTATTTATTATAAGCATCGTGAAGAATATCATTTACAGCACATGTTAATAACTCGCAATCTATGAATGATTCGCTGTTAAACATATCACTTTCACGTTCGCTTTTGCAGCGTTGCATACATTAGCGATATTATTCTGTTGTAAAACCGTTACAAATTGTTTGAATTTTTCATTTACAATATGAGTATTTTCGCATAGCAAGTAATACATATGATCTATGCATTTTTCAAAATCGAATAAATATAATAGAGTTGGTGGTTTCATATATAAAGAATTATTGGATAATCCTATTTTTATAATATTCGAATCAGACATTTTAACCACTTCGAATGTTAAATCTCGAATCCGCAATGGGGTTTCAGTCGATTGTAGAAGTCGTTCAATGTCCGCACGTTTCTGCATCAGCGATTTCCACGTTTCAAAAGGCAATATTATGATTTCAAAAGGCAATATGATTTGCTCGATTGTCGCCGAGAACCAATTCCACGCAGGATACAGCTCCAACGTTTATTCCAAAGTCCAAACATTTGTATGATGTCGGGGTTAAGGCGTATCATCTTCCAAGTATACGAACCGCACGACGAGGCTCGGATGAAATGCTAGGGAGTAATAAAATATTATTTATAAAAATATTTAAGAAGTATAAAAATATTTAAAAAGTATAAAAATATTTAAAAAGTATAAAATTCTTTAAGTTAATTAAAACTTACTTGTTATATTTCTTCTTCTTTCTACACGGTGAAGTATCATCAGCATTTTGAATCGGAACGTAATAATTCATGCGACTTCTTTTAGTGGGATACATTTTTATATGAACCTTTCACACAAGGGGTCGATGCAATACTGAACGTATTAAACATATTAAAAATATGTATTAGCGTTGCAAAATTGCAATGTAGTGGGGATTATTGCCGACGCGATATTTTTTTCAATTTTTCTATTTAAGCGCCGATGTACGGCTCCTATTCGCGATGACATCACCCCCAGGTGGAGATTTAGCTAAATGAACAAAAAATGCAATTATAAATTTTTAAGCGCCAATGTGCGGCTGCTTCGCAATGATATCATTCTCAGATATCAGAATTCAAACGCGCGTGTCAAAACATTACAAAATCGTGAAATATAAGAATAATTATCAAGGTTAAATTGTGCTAATATACAAGTAATTTAAAACTTTTGCGATGCATTTGGGTTGAGATGACATCACCACCAGGTGTGAGATTTAGCCGAATGCACAAAAAATGCAATTATAAATTTTTCAAGCGCCGATGTGCGGCTGCTTCGCGATATTATCATCCTCAGATATCAGAATTCAAAATACACGTGTCAAAACATGACAAAATCGTCAAATATAAGAATAATTATCATGGCTAAATTGTGCTAATATACTTGGACAGCTGCATGTAATTTGAAACTTTTGCGATGCACCTGGGATTTGACATTAGCTCTAGACGACAAAAATGCAATAATCGACAAAAATGCAATAATCGACATTAGTCAAAATGTACGTGGCAAACCGCGAAATAAAGATTTAATTGAAATATGATACACATGATGGAAAGAGACATCAAAATAGAATATGAAATCATGGTAAAGAGATACACCCTGTTAGTATTATCGTCAGGGGTTCCGAGACAAGAGCTATTAATAAGTGCATCTTATTAGCAAAAAGTTTTGGTATAAATTTGGAAATATGGCGGAAAGCAGTGCCGAACGAAATCTGCGTGAGCAATCTGCAAGGGTGAATTCGATAGAGGAAAACGTTGCGTGGGAGCAACGATGCGACGAATATATCAAATCGTTGGAAGAACAAAGTCGAATCAAACGTCCACGATTATCGATCGGGATTCGACAATCGCTGATTGCCCGAATTGCGCGACTCGAGGGATTGAAGAACTCGTTACGCAAGCGTTTTGTACATGCGGGTGCAGGATGCAGCACGCGACAACATGGATTGATTTGGCGAGAGATCGATACGGCGTTCGAGAGCCGCATATTGACTGGTGCGGTTATAAATCATAATCACATCGAGCCTCAATTTTTCGAGGATGTCAAAGACATTGTGCTCGAACACGTGCAAACAGTGATGAAAAAACACTTTAATGTGAAAGTTAATAAGTGTTCAATGGTGAATTTGTGACGGGTGATAAACGCGTAAATAAAAGTATTAATACGAGAAACTATGAACTCTTTCGCAAATCCGACTTACGCGAATGGTACGAGCGGCGCGTTGTCGCGTCTACTCTAGCATCGCGCGAAGAATTTCAGGAACGCAATAGCGGGTGGGCATTGTCGCGACTACTCGATTTAACCGTAAATATAAATAAATATAGTCCTTTGCGCGCGGGATGTCACATAAAATTACCGCGGGTAATAATAATGAAGAGAGCGGTGATTAACGTGCAATCTAATGACAATGCGTGTTTCGCTTGGTCTGTGGTCCCCGCTCTACATCCAGCTAAATTGAAAGTGGATCAGGAATCTTCGTATCCACATTATACACAGTACTGAATCTCCAGGACATTGAGTTTCCAGTGACTATGAATCAAATCAAAAAATTTGAACTTGCCAATGATATCTCTATAAATGTATATAGTATCGAGAAAGAGAACATTGTCTCGATACGTTTGAGTAAGCTAAAGAGAGACAAACACGTTAACCTGCTGTACGTGGAAGACAACAACGTTGGACATTTCCCGTGGATCAAAAATCTATCCAGGCTCGTGAGATCGCAATTGAGCAAAAAAGAGCACAAGAAATATATCTGCGATCGGTACGTATATATTTAATAAAATACATTGTAGAAATAATTCAACAAAAATTAAAAAATTATTTCTTTTATAGATATTTGCACTACTTTGGATCAGACGACAAGTTGCAGTCACATACGGTGGACTGTCGAGAAATGAACGGGTGCGTTATTCGATTACCGAGCGATAAGGACAAGTGGCTCACGTTCAACAACTATAATCGGAAAGAGCGGCTTTTGTCGTATACGCCAACTTGGAGTGCATTTTGGAGAAGACGGAGGAAGAAATAAATTACCAACATCATAAAGTATTTAGTACTGCATATTATGTACAATGCTCGTACGACGATTCGTTATCCGCGTATCATTTTCGTCGCAGTACCAATTGCATGTCATGGTTCGTCGAAGAACTAAAAAATTTAGCGCAACGTGAAAAAAATATTTTATCAGCTAATGTCCCCATGGTAAATTTAACACCTGATGAATGGGAAAAATTTCATAGCGCGACACAATGCCATATATGCGAGAAACCATTCGTACAAGACGATACACGCGTACGCGGTCATTGCCATCTGACCGGGCGGTACAGAGGTCCCGCGCATTCAAATTGTAATATAAATTATAAAGATTCTTTTTGCATTCCCATAATTTTTCATAATTTATCCGGTCACGACGCGTATTTTATTATCAAGGAAATAGGTACAGCGTTCGAAGGGGAAATTGAAATACTACTAATAACAAAGGAAAAATATATATCGTTTACGAAAAATGTTAAACTTGCAGAAGAGAAATCGAAAAATCATATTAAATTGCGTTTTATCGATTCGTATAAATTTCTTACAGCTAGTCTCGATAAATTGGCATCATTCTTGAATAAAGACAAACTCAAAATTTTTAAATCTGAATTTCAAAATTTACCGAATGACAATTTTAATTTATTAACACGGAAGGGTGTCTTTCCGTACGAATATATTGATTGCGCCCACAGGTTGCAAGATACGTGTTTACCACTGTGCGATTCATTTTACAGATCCTTGACCGGTGACACAATATCCGAGAGCGATTACGCGCACGCCGAGAACGTCTGGAAGCGGTTCTCCATTCGAACGCTGGGCGAATATAGCGATTTGTATCTAAAAATTGATGTCTTGTTATTAGCAGATATTTTTGAAAATTTTCGCGGAAATTGTATTAAAAGTTATGGGCTCGACCACGCGTATTACTATACTCTTCCCGGATACACATGGAACGCCATGTTGAAGCATACGAATATCACATTCGAATTGCTTACGGATATCGACATGGTTTTATTTATCGAACGCGGAATACGCGGTGGTTTGCGTTCCAACAGATACGCACATGCTAATAACAAGTATATGCAGTCGTACGATCCATCGAAACCTTCATCGTATCTCATGTACTTTGATGTAAATAATTTGTACGGATGGGCAATGTGTCAATCTTTGTCCTATGCAGATTTTCGATGGGTCGACGATGTATCCGATTTTGATACATCATCGATCGCGCTCGATTCGCCTATAAGCTACATCCTTGAAGTCGATCTCGAGTATCCGCAACATGTTCACGATGCGCACACTGACCTACCGTTTTGCCCGACACGCGACAAACCACCTGGTAAGCGGCAGGATAAATGCTCGCAACCTTATATGATAAGAAGCGTTACGTAATACATTACCGCGAGAAGCCTTCACTTGCGCACAGTACAATTGGACATGTTGCAATTGCACACTGTGATATTAGACACATAAAGTTGCGCACCGTTCGATTGGACACATTTCAATTGCGCACAATTCGTTTGGACACATTTCATTTGCGCACCGTTCAATTGGACACGTTGTTTTTGGACACACCACATATTTTTGTATAATTTGGAATACATACACACGCATGTATGCATGTATAATTTTGAAACCCACCACCGCAGGAGCCTCCACAACACCCGGAGCAGCAGGAGAGTCCCCCTCATACGCGACCGTCACAGTAGCGGGGCCAGCGACACGTCCACCATCTTCGTCGCTGGCCACAACATCAACACAGGCGGCCATCTTGAGACCGGCCGCCATATTAGGCGCCGCCCGATGGACGTCGGCCGCCGCCATAGACATAGTATATCTAGACCGAGCGTTTGCCTTTATTTAAGGAGTGGGGGCCGATGCTCACGTAGAAAAGGACATATACTCTGTTCCGTGCCTTTGCGTTCTCTCTCACTCGCATGTAGCATAGCGAAAGAGTACGCTATGCTACGTGCGAGCGAGAGAGAACGCAAGGGGCACGAAACAGAGTATGTCCTTTTCTACGTGGGCATCGGCCCCCACTCCTCAACACTCGGTCTAGATATACTATGTCTATGGCCGCCGCTATGGCGCATCCACAGGGGAATGGCGGATCCTCGACCCAAAATGGCGCGGCCAATAGGAGAGGCCCGTCTAATGCTGCATCCAGAGAAGCACGCAAAAGCCCCCGCAGACCATCCAGCGGGGGCGAAACATCGACCAGGAAGATCGCAGGGCCTCCGCCAACCACCACCAACCAGGTGGGGTCCAATAATAACCGGAATTTGCGGCGATCCACGAGCGTGCCTCTCGTGAAGAGCGGCGCGTCTAGGCCGGCACGTGCGCCTCCCAGGAGGTCTCCGGCCGCCGAATCACCATCCTTCGGCGGTCTGCAGGGCGCGAGGAGGAAGACGCCCGAGAGGACCCTCCCGACGACATCCTGTGGAGGTCCTGCCACCAGGAGCCGAACTCGGGCGTCAAGCGTGCCGGTCGAGAAGTGCGCAACAAAGACGGATCCCCTGGCCCGGACATCGGCCAGGGGTGTACCGCGGGGGCTCCCAACATCAGGGAGGACCATCCATGGGGCCCAGCCGGTGACGACATCCCCAGCCGACACCGCGGTACGCAATTTAAGTGCCGCGCTGACGCCGCAGGCTTCTGGGGGGCGAGGGGTTCGGCAAGGACGCCAACCCCGCAACGTGGGACCCCGCCCTCCCTGGTGACTCCCGCCACGCCACCTTCCATCTGCGGCGTGTGTGCGGGAGTCATAAACTTAACAACACCGCCATCGTTGCCTGCGGCGTCCGGATCCGCCACGTTGACCACTCAAACGGTGACAACGACGACTTGCGGATCCCCCGTGATGTCCACGGAGTATTCCGCGGGGAGAGTCACACCATCACGACCCTCCCCCCTCCCTACCATCCCGGAGGTGTCACCGCGCGAGGTGGTCAACAGGATGCGCCTCGAAACAACACCACCCACAACATCCGGGCAGGAGGAGCGGCGGCAACCTGGAGCGGCGCTGCCTTCACCACCATCGGAGGACGAGGGGGACTCAGGTGGGCCGTGGAGGAGGCACGTGGGCAGAAGAGCGAGGAGACGGTGGAGCGGCAGCTCCAGCGAAGGTGACAGCCCGGCGCCGGTGGGGCTGCGGCGGACACCCGGTCATCCGCCACGAACGCCGGCGAATTTAACATCCTCTTCGCATATAATACGACCATGTCCGGTCGTCCTCGAGTGGACATTGGTCCGCACAATTCGAGGGGCCGCTGCGAACATCCCACCTCCGAGGACCAGCGTGGAGGGAGCACCGGGAGAGCATGCTGAAGCCAGCATCGCGGGACATCCGAGTGCCCAGATAGATGTCCGTGGGATGATGGGTCGTTGGCGGGGCGCGCCCGTACCCGGCGGCACGGAGCGAACGGTGAGGCACCGCCGGTCTCTAGAGGCGGGGTCGGTGAGCACCCCCGTGTCCCGCGGCGTGCTAACATCCCGCCCAGCTTATCGTACGGTGGCCAACCGACCCCTGCTGTTGTCGCAAGGCAGCACAGGCGACAACGAGTGGCTGCTCGTGACGCGCTGGTCGGGCGTGCGGAAGCCGTCGCCTCGATTGCAGACCTGGAGGAGTTGGCGGCTGCTGTCGCCAACTTCTTCGGGGAGGATGCAGCGAGAGCGGTCGGCGGGGATGCTCCCCGCGCCCGTGACCGCCCAGATCGGTCGCGTGGGGCGCGAGCGTGTCGGGGTGAAGGGAGAGTGCCAGCGCAAGACGGCGATAGGAGAAGGCCGGCACCAGCCGGTCCTCAGCAGTCGGGAGAAGGACGCGGGGGCTGGGTGCGCGAAGCTACGTGTCTTCAGGCTCTGAACAGGGCGAACCGTCGCAAAGCTGTCCGAGAAGTGCTGCAGGGGCCAACTGAATCGTGCCAAGTACCGAAACAGAGGGTTCAGGCGTACTTCGAAAGGCTATACTGCGGCGGGGAACACCTGGACGAACCGGGCGCAGAGGTGGAGCGTGCTGACCCCTTGGCCGATGCGGAGGAATCCGCACTCTGGGATTCCTTCACGGAGCTGGAGGTGGACCGTCGGCTCCGGCGTATGACGAACTCTGCGCCGGGTCCCGACGGTGTCACTTACCGCGATCTTCGTGGGGCGGATCCGGGAGTGCGGCTCCTCACCGCGATGTTTAACGCGTGTTATCGGCTCGAGGCAGTCCCAGCGTCCTGGAAGACCTCCAACACCGTATTGGTGTATAAGAAAGGTGACCGGGAAGTATTAGACAACTGGCGTCCTCTCGCGCTGGGGGACACTACCCCCAAACTTTTCGCGGCGCTCGTTGCCGATCGTCTGACCGATTGAGCGGTCAATAACAACAAGCTAAGTCCGGCTCAGAAGGGATTCCTCCGAGACGAAGGTTGCTTTGAGCACAATTTTGTCTTGCAGGAGATCCTGACTGATGCGCGGAGGACTAGGCGGCAGGCGGTTGTCGCGTGGCTGGACCTTTCCGCGTTTGGCTCGGTCCCGCACGCGGTAGTCCGCCGCGCTCTCGTTCGCTCCGGGGTGCCGGAGGGCATCGTTCGTACATGGCAATCCATGTATGAGGGATGCACCACACGGGTGCGCGCCGCCGACGGATTCACCGCTCTCATCCCTGTTCGCTCTGGAGTACGACAAGGTTGTCCGCTGAATCCGATAGTATTTGACCTCGCTATCGACTCGGTACTGCGTGCAGTCACCGACGTCGATGCGGGGTTCGATCTATTGGGCTCACGCTTTAGTATTTTAGCGTATGCGGACGATATTGCACTCGTTGCCGATACGCCTCAGGGAATGCAGCGGCTTCTTACTGCTGCAGAGGACGGAGCATCGTCGGTGGGACTGCGGTTCAACCCTGCTAAATGTGCCACACTGCACATCGGTGCGGGAGCAGGCGGCAGGGTCCTACCGACGACCTTCGAAATCCAGGGACAGCCCGTTCATCCCCTGGCAAACGGTGAGCCGTATCACCACCTTGGTATCCCGACGGGTTGCTCGGTCGACTAAACTCCATTCGCCGCCATCGGGGTCCTCCTCGAAGATCTTCGCGCGGTTGACCGATCCCTCCTTGCTCCGTGGCAAAAACTGGAGGTAGTGGCCACCAACATCTTACCACAAATGCGAAAAAATGTAGACAATTTCGCTTATCAGTGATCTCATTTACTATGGAATTTCGCAATTTCATTTACCGCGAAATATCGGAATTGCACATCTGTCACATAGAAATATAATTTTCTCTGGCAAAAAGAATATGTTAAAAAATGTCCAATCGGAAAGAGTGTAAATTGGCTTCATTCGAGCGAGTATTTCTCACAAATAAAGTTCCTCGCTTTCACACAAATTGGAGGTAAGTACCGTAAAAAGTCTATCCTAATTGCGAAATGCTCTAGTCTTTAATCATTTTGTAAAATAAGTCTATGAGATTTTCTTTTAACTAGTTTCTGCTGCGCGGAGCCACAGTGGAGAAGCGTCCATTTGTAACGCGGTCACCTCGCTCGACGCTCGGATCGGCTCGTCGGTGTTCGGGTTCGAGAGGAGGGGAGATTCAAGCTTCCGTAGACACAGTATAGGTAGAAAGATAGTTTATTCATAGAGAAATATGTACAGAGTAGCGTGCAGGGCCGTGCGGTGGTAGGCGGCGTGCGCTGGGTGGCAGACGCGAGCGCAGCGGGAAGCGTAAGCGTGAAGCGGTTGGCGCGAAGCGGCGTGCAGCGTGAAGCGGATTTGACTTAACTAGGATGTTATTTACATGCGCGTTGGCTTAGGATCTACGGGGATGTTATTTACAGGCGGGTTAGTCGCGACGCGGTTATCCCGGTCGGGCTTATTCCTAGCGGTTTATAATTACGGCGCGGTTCGCAGGTACGGACTTATAATTAGCAGGCTTATAATTACGGCGCGGTTCGCAAGCGCGGACTTACAATTACCCGGACTTATTACTAGCAGGCGTAATTCTACGGAGCGGTTATAACTAGTGAGCTTATTACTATCCGGTTATAGGATTACGGCGCGGTTATAGCTAGCGTACTTATTACTAACGGCTTACAATTACGGCGCGGTTCGCATGCACTTATAGCTACTGTCAGGATAGGCGGCTGGGTATTGCCGGCAGGCCCGAGTGTCACGTCGAGCTCCGCCTGCAACGGATAACCGGAAAACCCGGCGGGGCTGAGAAAACCTCAGCCCGTAAGGTAGAGAGAGCCAGAAAACCTGACAGAGCTAAGAAAACCTTAGCCCCAAGAGGTAGTGGTCAGGTCGGTGTCAAGAGCAGGATGTCGGGACAGGATCTGGTCCCGATGTCTCGGCCGGCCGGGCTTATATACCCGGCCGGCGCCCCCACTACGCGTTGTCGGGCCGCCGGTGGGAGTCGGTTCGCCGTGGGGGTAAGCGCGATAGCGCGAGCGGCGTGCGTGCGAACGAGATGGCACGTGTGGCGTACGTGCAAGCGAGATAGCACGAACGGCGTACGTGCAAGCGAGACAGCACGTGTGGTGTACGTGCAAGCGAGATGGCACGAGCGGCGTACGTGCAAGCGAGATAGCACGGGCGGCGTGCGTGCGAGCGAGATAGCATGAGTAGCGCACGCGCAAGCAGGATAGGCATAGCAGGAAGAGACAGTGAGGCATGCGAGGTTATACACATTTATATTTTAACATATTTAACGTATTTACAATATTTACAGTTATGTACAGGATAGGAACGACTCTGTCATTACACATTAAAGGCGGCGGACTTAGAGATCCGCCGCAAAGCCAAGGCCTGGCTCAACCTCCCGCAGAGAGCCAGCGCGGAGATGGTCTACCTCTCCCCGAAACGTGGGGGTTGTGGACTACTTCCGCTAGCTGACCTCACGGACGTCCTGTCCGTCGCGCACGTCTTCCGTATGCTTACGGCTGGCGACGAGACGGTCAGGGCGCTCGCGTGGGCGTTTCTGCGGGGAGTGTGGCCAGGCGGATTGGCCGTCCTCCGACCAACGAGGACGTGGCGGCCTTCCTCTCCGGTTCGCAGAAGGGGAGGTTGCGCGATGGGGGGGGAGCGCTCCCTCTGGTCGACGGCTAGGAATGCCGCGCGGAGGCAATCCGAAAGGTTGTCCTTTCTGGGATCTGTCCTGGGACCTCTGCTATTTGTCCTCTACCTATCTGATTTTCACGGGATATTGGAGCACTGCAACTATAACTTTTACGCTGACGATCTGCTAATTTATCTGCATGCAGAACCTTGCGACCTGCAGAGTGGGATACGCATGGTGAATGAAGATATAGAAAACGTTGTGAGATGGGCAGATAATAATCAGCTCACGTTGAATGCTAACAAAACAACTTCCATGATTCTTGGAACTGCGAGATACATCAACAATATTGAATTTGAAGATCTACCCGGAATATCAGTGGATAATACTATCGTTCCGTATAAGGAGTCTGTTGTTTATCTAGGCGTCACTATATCTCAAACACTATCGTGGGATAAGCAAGTAGCCAAGACTGTTTCCAAAGTTAACGCCGCGTTATATCAACTAAAGCTATGTGGGCATCTTTTTACTCAATCTTTGCGCCCACGTCTGGTCACTACTTTGATTTTTCCGTTAATTGATTATTGCTGCACGGTTCTTACGGATATCACGGGTGAGCTCAATCTAAAGCTTCAACGGGCATGTAACGCGAGTGTCAGATTCGTCTGTAGGGCTAAACGGGATGAGCATATCACTCCATATTACATCGAATTAGGTTGGCTGAAGACAAACGCTAGACGAAAGTATTTTGTTGGCTGTCTAACTTTCAACGACCCTATGACCTTTTCAACACTTTCACGTTTCGTAATGTCGTATCTGAGCGAAATACGAGGGCGTCTAGCGACCTGCTCGCTTTACCTCCGTGTCGTACGGAACTCTTTAGGCGATCGTTCAGATGCTGTGCCCCGCGGCTGTGAAATGAAATACCGAGCGACGTTCGATCTTGTTCTACGCGTAACGAATTTAAGATCAAGTTTTTCGATTATCTGCTCTGCGGCGGCAACTGAACTCAGTTCTCACATGTTTCTGCGCTATAATCTTACTCATGCCTTGTTCGCATCGTCAACTCATGTATACATACTTGATTTTACACACCAATCTGCACGCATTCTCTCATACCCACACACACACTCACACACACACACTCACTCACATACTAGAACAGTGCTGGGATTTACTTGCACATTTCGGCCCGATTCCGTGGCTCACGCCTATTGCCCCCCACTCACCGCTCGTGCGTTAGCAACGAGTCGCCAGATACGCGTAACTAAGGAGCGCGACGCTTTGTCCCAGGAGCGTCCGTATATAAGAATGCCCAAATATAATAATAAAAATTTTTTCTTCAATATTTTATATCAATGAAATATAAAATATTGAAGAAAAACTTTTAATTTTGAGAATTTTCGCGGAGCATTTAGAAAAGTATTGTCTTATTATTATATTTGGGCATTCTTACATATGAACGCTCCTGAGACGAAGCGTCGCGCTCCTTAGTTTCGCGTATCTGGCGACTCGTTGCTAACGCACGAGCAGTGAGTGGGGGGCAATAGGCGTGAGCCACGGAATCGGGCCGAAATGTGCAAGTAAATCCCAGCACTGTACTAAAACATACACCTGTACACACTCGTTTACTCACTCTTTCACACTTTATATTATTTATCGATTTGTATTATTTAATTCTTTCTTTCTTTTTATTTTTGTAAATGATCATTATTTATTTTGTCACATTTTCATACTGTATATAGTGCTGTGCGCTTAAGGGGATTCTATCCCGGAGCGCCTAATAAATATTGATTCTATTCTATTCTATTCTATTCTATTCGGTGGGAATGGTGTGAGACGACCGAGAAGCTCATTGTCGGGTGCCGACGTCCCGGAGGCGACACGGTCAAGGTGCCACCTGGTGCTCGTAACCAGGTGGTTACTCGTCTGCGCTCAGCGGTGGCGGCATTTTACGCGGGTACGCTGTTGCGTAAGCCTGACCAGAGGAAGGTGTTCGAGGTGTCGTCGCAGGCGGGTGTGAGCAATCACTATGTTCGCGGCGGCAGCTTCACTCGCTTCGCCGACTGGCGTTTTATCCATCGTGCCAGATTGGACGTCCTCCCTCTCAACGGTGCACGCCGTAGATTAATGCTGTGTTTCTTCACGAGTTTCTGTACATTTGCGTTGTAAAATTCTTTTCCTCTATCGGTTTGTAAATTTTTCGAGCATTTTCCTACATCTCGAATTATCTTTGCGATCGTTTCCGACATATCGTTTCCGCTCTTACTCATGAGCGGTACAGCCCACGCAAACTTGCTCAACACATCGATAACTGTGAGTATGTAGTTGTAGCCTTTATTGAATCGTGCATATGGACGCATCTCGACCACGTCCGCCTGCCACAGATCGTCGTATCCGCGTACTATGACACGTCTACGTGGGAAATTTTTTCTCGCTGGAGCATGCAATTCTTCCACGAGCAGCTGTTTTTCAGAGGTCTTTCGCGGCATATTTGATCGAGGCATAATTCGTAATAATGAGATAATTCCTCCACGTATATTCTTTATATATCTTTCTTCTTCTGTGCTGAAGTAGTCTGCGCGTGAGTTGCATACCGAAGCATTTTCTGTATCTCATCCATCATTATTTGTAGCGTCTGCATATTCGTCTCGAGCATGATTATTTTTTTCTCAAATTCTTCCTGTCTGCCTTCCAAAAGCTTGACACTTATTTTCACGTACTGTTTGTTTGCGGCATCAGTATCATCTTCCGGTTACGCTACGCGTCGTATCTTGCGCGACTTTGCGTCAAAGCCGGAGGCTGTCTGACACAGAGCGTTATCGCGCACGTAATTTCTTAGTAATCCATTCTATTGATAGTATGAGTTGTTCGGTGTTCCCAACGATAATCCAAATTTATTAATCGACATACAAACAATAATGACAGACTGACTCGTTTCGCTGACGCATAGATTAATTTATAATAAGGCCAGCTTCGCAAAGTTCCTCGATAATTGATAATATTTCATTGTCGTGGGCATTGTTGCCGGCTTGACGCGAAGCTTCCAGCAATCGCAAGCGATCTACCAACTCGTTGGGATCATTCCAATGCACGTAATCGATCTTATTATCGTTTAACGTCATAGCGCGCGGTATGTTTATACCTCTTCCAGCTTTTTTCCAGATGCTATTATTTTTTTATTAGAGATTAATGGCGCTATTATATTTTTACAGTTGTATCCCTTGTTACTTAATACTGGATTACGCATATTGTTGCCACGTCTATGCGCATTTGTCGCATGTAATATATCTTTGTATTTAATTTTATCATCAGTATATACGTCACCGTCGGACATTCTCTTGAAAATCAACTCGTAGAGACCTGGTGTTCCCATGTATCTTATTCCATCGATAATTATATTGTCATCTTTATCCAAATCAAAGATTTTATTACCAATCGTCATTCCTTCGTTGCAAAATTTATCACCGTAAACATAATCCATATTGTTATCTTTATCTTGACTCAAAATAGCTCCCACATATTTTTGCCCTAGTGAGCCCAAGTGTGTGTGCAATGTACTTTGACTCTCGGACGTTTGTAATAAATGTTGAACCGACGTCACAAGCGTTTCAGGCATGGTTTCGAACATTTCATCCACAGATGGAGACGGTCTTTCTTGCAATATTTGACTTGGTTGTACGTTATTTATCGGAGTAACCGCATTCGATTATTTTCCATTCGCTTACGTTTTGATTGATTTGAAGTAGAATTGATTTGATTGATTGAGTAGAAGTTATTAGCGAATAGTTTAATGATATATTTGGCCGTGTTTGCTTTGTTCCATACTTTGACTCTTTTCTCAGATGCTTGTTTTCGAGCATACTCGATGGTTCAATTTGCTTCACTCGCTTACGTTTTGATTGATTTGGAGTAGAAGTTATTAGCGAATCGTTTAATGATATATTTAACCGTGTTCGCTTTGGAGTAGAAGTTATTAGCGAATCGTTTAATGACATATTTGGCCGTATTTGCTTTGTTCCATACTTTGACTCTTTTTTCAGATGCTTGTCTTCGAGCATACTCGATGGTTCGATTTTCGCTTCATTAGATTCCACATTGATTGTATTTTCGACAAATTGTTTTAGAGGTTCGATAATTGGTTTAAAGTGCCTCTCCAATGCGACGTCTTCCTCCATTTGACCTGTTTTTAAAGAACGATATTTTTTGCGGATTGATTCGCTCGTTTTTGCAATCTCTCTTGCAATCTTCTCACGATCGTCACTGTCAATCATCGTCGTCATGTTGCGCCCGGACAAAAATGTTTAGACGTTGCTCGATCGATGTATCAATAGCGTCTAATCACTTTACGGTATTGCAAAATCGTTAAATGCTTTTCGATATCGTCCATTAGTCTGTAAACTGTCTTTATCAATCACTACAAATCCATACTTGTGTTGCCAACATTTCCGACAGAAATCGAAAATCGTCGTAAGAAATGTCAGTATTTACATGATCGTTTATACATGTTTCAATACAAATGTGTATATGTACACATTCTCGAAACGTACACCGTGTGGACTTTCTATCAAACTTATCAACACGTTAGTCTTACCGCAATTCGAAGGACCGCAAATGATACCGCGTATAGTAGTCGGCAGCATGTTTCCATGTTTCCGTATTTCTTTCTCGGGCATTACCCGTGTTTTATCATCAAAATTTGTCACTTTGATTATCGTCGCTTGTCGCACGAACCGCATGTTTGCTCTCACGAATCTCAAATCAGATTTTTGGAGAATGGGTCATCGGGGCCCTATTTATAGAGGTGCACCGAATCGAAACTGCTCGGTCTTGAAAATGTTTCTTCTTCTATCGGTTAACAGCGATATTCTCGAGCTTACCACTGAGTAGTTACAGATTATCTCCAAGATTGTTTTACTGCGAGACTTTGGTAGCTACGTGGAACAATTGTGGGACAAGCTTTCCAAACATATAAAAGCTGACTCAGAGGTTCGACAATATCGCTGATGCATGCGACATTATAATTTGCCGTGGCAGCAAACACATATCGACGGTCCAACACCGTTAATAAAAGATTGTGGCAAATGCCAGCAAAAATTATAAGAGGTAGCGGTTTGTTAAATCGTGCGATAAACGTTCTTCCTATCGAATTACATATTCCAGGCTATCAGTTTTGCGAACCGGGAACTCATTTAGAAACGCGATTGGCTAGAAGCGATCGAGGTATCAATCCATTGGATGCCGCGTGTCGCGAGTACGACATAGCTTATCCCCGAAGCAACGATCTCGGTCAACGACACGTTGCGAATAATATACTCGCCACGAAAGCGCGAACACGTATTACCGCGAGAGATTCGACTCTTGGCGAAAAAGCAGCTGCTACAGCTGTTTTGGCAGCTATGAAAGCAAAGACAAAATTCGGTATGGGAATGAAAACAAAAAAGTCATCGATAAAGAAAACGACTGTGAAAAAACAAATACTTCCTATAGCGAAGCGCGGTGGTATCTTACCAATTTTACCATTATTGGGAGTTCTCGGCTCGTTGGCTGGCGGAGCAGCGGGAATCGCGAAGGCGGTGAACGATAGCAAGGCGCAACGTCAGCTCAAAGAAATGCAACGTCATAATCGTGCCATGGAAGGTCACGGACTTTATCTCGCTCCATACAAGCGTGGACGAGGGTTCTCAACAGCGGCTAAGAAAAAAAAACGTCAAAATAACGATAAAAATGCCTGGTGGTGTAACAACCAATGTACAATTGGAACAACTTGCAAGACGTATGCGTATACCATTTTTTAGAAGCGTTTTCATGCGCAATAATTTACCGATAAACGGTGTACGACGAAATGAGAGCGGTATCGTCAATTTGGATGACGTCTATGGTTTCGGTACTCATTGGGTTGCGTATGCAAAAAGGGGAGATCGTGTACTATATTTCGATAGTTTTGGAAATCTTCGAATTCACCGTCGCGACTCAATATTCGTTCGACAATTTTCCAGCATGTCTCTCACACTTACGTTGACTGGCAATAGTAGCGTTCTTGCTGTAAGCTATTTTCCGGCTATAGATTTAAATGATGACGATTACGAGCTTGATTTAACGGACTTTGTAACTTATCATACGATATCAAACGTGAATCCTTGGAATAATAAATTTTATTTTGGTAACGGCGATAAGGAAATTACGATTCCCGAGTGATCGTACGAATTACACGCCATAAACGAATATCTCCGACATGCAATTTTACGACATCGACGCGTAGTTGATTCCAACGATATTGTTGATGACGAAGATAATATCGAAGAACATCGTGTTCTTCGATATTATCTTCATCGTGAATATCCAATAATGCTTCGCGTTAATCATAAAACGCTAAAGAGTGAAATCAAATGTGTCTATAGAATAAATTTTAGTAAACCATACAATGTTGGATCGTTGTTGGGATTCTCATCGAATCGTATATTACAGCCTCGGAAATGGCACGAATCGGATGTACCGATAAATATTATTAGCGTAAATATTATTCGTATAGAATGCAGCGTAACCACTGGCGCGTACAGCAATGACAAGCGCGTACACACGATACATGAATTTTCACCGAGCGTGCCGCCAGGATAAAAGATATCGGAAGCGCCAGCACAGGTCATTTATCTACCGATCGTCGCACGGAGAACTGATTTAACGATACGGATTATTGATCAAGAAGGACATTGCTCGATTTTCGAGGAGAGGAAATTGCTGTAAAGTTGCATATACGACGGCGGCAAAAATAAAGCGTTTGACAAATGAAATGCTTGTGTTGAACGAAAGCACGGAGCACGCGAGAGACAATATCTTTACGAGGGACAATATTTTTGCGAGAAGGCGAATGACTGCGGTATCGGGTGACAATAATCAGATATCTGGTTACGCCAAAAAGAAGCTCAGCGCGTTGAATCGCGAGTTTTTAAAATCATTGGGATTCGTCGTACGAAATACTTGAACAATATAATTGACATCTTGAATATCGGAGGCGAGCCGATCTTTGACGAGCGTATCGTCAAGATTGAGATTCATACGTACAATCCATACGCCAACACAACGCTTGGATATAGCGACGAGATACGGATACCGATACAACATCAAGATTTGTACACGTTACCATGTGAAAGTTTTCTATACGTCGAGGGAAAGTTGAGGGTGCGTAAAGTAGATGAAGGGGCAAGAGTGGTATTGGGAAATAATTGTGTCGCGTTTATGTTTGATGAATTTCGATATGAATTCGACGTTGTGGAGATTGACCGCAACAGAAACGTTGGAATAACTTCCACGATTAAAAACTATGTCTCTCTAACAGCCGAGAAAGGTAAAATCTTGGAGAATGTCGCGTGAAATATGTTGCATAATGCTGTTGAAGCTTACTTCAATTTTTGCGTGCCGCTAAACATACTATTGGGTTTTTGCGAAGATTATAAGCGAGTTGTGATTAACGTTCGTCACGAATTAATTCTGATACGTTCGCGCAACGACAACAATTGCATATTTGGAAATGCTTCGACTGAAGCTGATATCGAATTATTCAAGATACAATGGCGTATGCCACATGTAATATTGAGCGAGGTCAATAAACTATCCTTGCTGCGCGCGTTGGAAAGCGGGCAATACTTGAATATGAGTTTTCGCTCTTGGGGTCTATACGAATTTCCTCTATTGCATAATACGACCAAACATTCGTGGACCGTGAAAGCCGCCTCTCAGCTGGAGAAGCCGCGATACGTTATCTTTGCGCTGCAGACCGGCAGAAAAAATGCTGTGTCAAAAGATATTACTACATTCGACGACTGCAAATTGATCAACGTTAAACTCTATCTAAACTCGGAATTTTATCCCTACGATGATTTGAATTTAGATTTTGATAAAAATAGATTCGCCCTCTTGTTCGATATGTACTCTCGTTTTCGCAAATCTTGTTACGGATGTGATAATGATGATGTGCTATTAAACATTTCAAAATTTTTACATTGCGATCCTCTCGCAGTTATTGATTGCTCACGACAAAACGAGTCTGTCAAAAATTCACCGTGGACGTGAGATTAGAGTTTGAGTGCAAGGAGGATATGCCAGCAAATACTACCGCCTATTGTCTCATCTTGCACGATCGCGTTGTCGAATATTGCCCATTGACCAACGCAGTTCGTAAAATTACTTAGATCAGCAAATATCCCCTCCAATGTCAAAAATATATAAAGATTGAGATTTTGACGATCGACAGCAGTCGTACATAATTCTTGCAATCGTACAGTAATATTATCAGCATGATCGCGCCAACGTTTGTACATCTGCAAGGATTCATTATCGAGCGAAACTTTATCGTGAAGGAAGTAGCGATATTGAGAAATGATGCAAGAAACGATGTCATTATTGAGACCTTGGATACGAACTATGAAGATATCGCTTCGTTAAATAAGCTCGATGTTACTAATACTATGCGTTGTGAAAAGCATTTATAAAATTGCGTTTTACAAAATGTATTCAAAATATTCAATTGGTGGACGAATCATCATAAAGATTTACCCAGACATTATTTAGAATAAACTATTGTTAAAATATATTTTTATTCTCTCTTATTCTTCCCCTTTCCTTTTTCTTATCCCGGTATACGAGTATTAAATTTCACTACGTGACGTTAGATAGCAGCGTCAGCCATTTAATTAAAATATAGATGTTACATGTCTACAGACATACAATTTTTAAAATATTTATTTTATTAGAATATAAGTAATCAATTTGTCGTTTGATAGCGGGTCAATGTAGTTGATAGTGGTTCAAAGCTGTTCGATAACTGTTCAATAGCTGTTCGATAGCTGTTCAAAGTGGTTCAGCTGTTCGATAGCTGTTCAAAACTGTTCAAAAGCTGTTCGATAGCTGTTTGATAATAGTTTAATAGTGGTTTACATATTATAACAATCCGTTATTCATATTTAACATACTTTAACTGTAGATAATTGTCCGTGGAAACATGTTTACTTTTGTTTTCTTACAAGTGCAGAAGATAAGTTTTCTTTGTAAGTAATACTTCTCCTACTCTAAAATGTTTAATCGAAACGATGTCTACTCCGTTGCGTCCGTCACAAAGTGTCTGACTGTCTGTGAAGAACAGTGTTAAAGTTAAAGTTAAAGTGTTCGAAAATGGCTGCAATAATAATTATATTTGGTTATAATCGGATACGTAATGTTTAGTATTTTAGTAATATATTATGTGTATTTGTGATATTTATTAATAAAATATTATATTTCAGTTTGCTATTATCGATATTATACACAGACAATATATGCGGTGGATGCGGCAAAATGAGTGATGGTCGCTGGAAAGGTTATGTAGCGATACTGAAGAGGATCACGTATTATGAGAAATACATCCACATATTTATAACGATATGTTTTATGTGAGACCATTACTTGGGCTTGAGCCATATGAAGAAGAGGAATATTGGGAGCCGGAAGAACTGTGGGAGGAGGAAGAACTGGCGGCCCCAGGAGGGTAATGTAAGTATTCCTTTTTAAAATTTTATAATATTTAAATTAGTATACTAATAAGACTTGTATCTTTTTCTGTTTCAGAAGGAGCGCGCAGCAAATATTGTTGTCATCATCATCATCATTATTATTATTATTATTATTATTATTATTATTATTATTATTATTATTTTTCACATACACACGCGCGCGCGCGCGCAGACACGCACACAAACGCGCACACACACACACACACTCACACACTTTTATATGATACACACAAATACTGAATAAAAATTTTTTATTATTATTCATAAAAGTCAATTATTTCTGCGCCTTCTTCTTTCTTTTTCCTACTCGTGCATGCCTCGCGCTATCTCTCTCCCACATGTATGCGAACGCCATCCTTCTTCCACATGCATGCGAATACCATTAGCGCTATCCTTCTCCCATGCCCATATGAATACCATTAGCGCTATCCTTCTCCCATGCCCATATGAATACCATTAGCGCTATCCTTCTCCCACACATTATGGACATCGTATCCTCGCGTTCCTTTCCCCGGACCCACGGTTTCCCTCTTCCCCGCAAACCCCTCGTCTAAGGTTGCGCCACAGTCCCCCCTGTAATGTCATGACCCTCTCCCCGCATGACATCATACTCCCCGGCTTGCCTCCCCCCCGTGACGTCATAACCCAGCGCTGGTTTCCCCTCGCCCAGCACCTCCCCTCAGAGGACCTGCATTAGAACTCTCCTATCATTACTTATATCACTACTTACTACGTATCACTACTTATGTTTCCTGAGAAAATTGAAAATTTCGTTCTATTTCGTCTTTAACAGCTGTACCTCTTGACCCTTTACTCACTCCAGTTTAAAAGATCGCACATTACAATTCCGGACGAGCCCCCAAAATTTTTAAACAGTATGTTACGTCCAGACTCGAGGAGGGATGAATCAATGGAAGGGCCGCAACCACTATCTTTATTATCCCGAAGTCAAACGCCTCGGGGCGTTAGAATCGGGTCGAACAAACTTGACGGTCCAAAAATCAGGTAAACGACGGGTCGTTGTTACATTGTTTTTCAGAAGTTCGCTCGGCAGTCTCTTTTTGGTAAGAGAATTTAATCTCTTTTACGCGGGATGGGACCAAGTGCGATCTTCGGACTGGGAAATTAAATTAAGTTAGTATACATGGATTTATTATATCGAAATGGTAACATTAGTTGATTTCATATGTATGAATATGTGTGAGTGTTTATTTGTTCGCGTGTTACAATAATACGAAGGATATCAGTCAAAGTGATGAGGCAAAGATTCTATCGTTAACATTAGGGTTTTGTTTAGGGTTCTTTTACCCGTGGTGATCGTCGATTGGTGAGCTCGATATCAGTTCAAAAATCCCTTAAACATTAGCTTTCCCGGCGGACCTTCGTGCACGTGATCTGATTAGAAAGGGTCTTACTTCTTTATAATTATTTTTGTCGACGTTGATGTAGCTCTATTTATTCAATATTTCGTCAAGGAGATTTTATCATTATTGATCCAGTTGTACTTGTCCGTTAGAAGAATTATTATCATTATTGATGCAGCTGCGTTTATTAAATATTTCGTTAAGAAGTTCTTATTATCTTCTTATTCTTCCGCCGGAAAATTCTACTGTAATTTTTATTTATCTTGAGGAGACCGGCGTGGTTTTCATCACCGATCTTCTTGCGTCTTTCCTACGGTTACTGGTAGATATAGTTACTAACAAATGACTGTTTAAAAGAAACGTATGGTGCAATATGTTTTGTTTATTGAACGATTTATTCTTACCACCAACTGACGACCCGTTACCGCAACGTCGCGGAAAGAAGGAATCGTGGAGTCGCCAGAACGTAACAAATGCGTAATTAATATTTTTAGGTCACTTATAAATGGCTAAGCAATGAGTTGCATGTTTATGTTAATATAGCAAAACAAATCTTGTGAGAATTCTATCAAAAATATTACATCATATACAGTTGTATTGAAAGCATCAGAATTAGAAATGCCTGAAATAAAAATGTTAAGCATTAGTCAAAGAAGACAAATAAGATAATAACTTTGTTTATAAATTATATAATAAAGGTTATTTATTTTCTTGGAGTAAAAAAAAATAATTGTTTTTAAGAAAAAGTATGTAATTATTTACAATGTATTTTTTAAAACAATTATTTGTTTTTTTCTTTACACTAATTGATTTGTCTCATTATTCTGTACATAAAAGTATTACGGTAAGATTATCGAAAACTAAATATTTTACGAGATATTTTATTTTTTATATCAAAATATGACAGATTAAAATATAAAATAACTCAAAAAGTACTTAATAAAAAAATACTTTATTATAGT
This sequence comes from Formica selysi, assembly GCA_009859135.1. NCBI lineage: Eukaryota > Metazoa > Arthropoda > Insecta > Hymenoptera > Formicidae > Formica > Formica selysi. The sequence goes on along the minus strand of WHNR01000158.1, from coordinate 29,687 downwards.
ATTTTGGAAAGCTCTCGGGATAAGCTATAAGAATATGCAATAAAAAATAGGGGATTCCATTTAAGAAATTAAAGGTGTCCTTGACTTGACCTTAACGATGCCATCCAAGGTCAAACCAATGACACCATCTTATGTTCCCCTCAAAACCATACAATTTTTGTTGAAAACGTTTTTTTCTAAAATGCTTAGTTTTTGAAAGAAAAGGGGTGTACGGGAGGTCTAGGACACCCTGTATATATATATATATATGTGTGTGTGTGCGTGTGCGTGTGCGTGTGCGTGTGCGTGTGCGTGTGCGTGTGCGTGTGCGTGTGCGTGTGCGTGTGCGTGTGCGTGTGTGTGTGTGTGTGTGTAATTTCTTTTATATGTGTAAATATATCACTTAAAAATAATAAAAATAATAATACTTTTATTGTTTAATAATATATTTATCTCTCTTTTACAAATTTTCATAGTTTCTCATCGGCCGCTTGTCGGCAACAAAAGCTTGTAGCGAATGAGATGAGCATTGAGAGTTAGCAAAACGAATATATGAATGCAAGTAAGACAATGTAGGAATGAGACAATCACAGAAGCAAGCAAGAGGAAAATAGCAACATCCAAAGAAGACTCGAAGATCGAGCCTTTGCCGTCCTTTTTCTTACTTGCTCTTATTATTGTCTCGCTCGCTTCTGATAGTAAGACAATAATAAGAGTGAGCGAGACAATCACAGGAGTGAGCGAAAGAGGAATAGCAGCATTCATAAAAGCTCGATCTTGATCCTCGAATCTTCTTTGCACGTTGCTATTCTCCTCTCGCTCACTCTTGTCATTGTCTCGCTCACTCTTATCATTATCTCAGGAGCGAGCGAGACAATAAGAGGCAAGCCTCTCACATTTCATTCGTCTCATGATGAATTAGCTTGGATTCGTACCAGGGGCAAAGTCTGTTTTCATAAAATCAAAGGCATTTAGCCTGGACTCGAAGCAGGGGCAAAGTCTTTTGGTAAAGTCAACGGAGTTTAGCCCAGACTCAAACCAGGGGCAAAATGAGTCGGTAAGGGGCAAAGTGTGTTGCACGGAAATGCCGGTCTCGCCTTCATCCGGGCCTTTGGCTATCTGTCTATTAATCTGTGGTATATGTGTATGTGTGTGTGCATATTGTACCTTATATAAAATGTGATATGTGTGCATATCTAAAATGTATCTTAATATAAATATATAAAACGTACTTTTATAAAATGTGATGCTTTTTTTACATGTAACCGTCGATTATAATATTTCGGATTATTATACTAAATGCGGCGCCGATTATGATGCTAATAATCGCTTTTTCATTAATTCTTACTTTAGAATCGCATTTTCTTTATTGTTGCTTCAGTTTCTATGAATGACATGTGATATATTTTGTAATGTGATAGGACGCCAAAACGTTATTAATATATATTAAGAATATATTTATAATAAGATGTGTGTGTGTGTGTGTGTGTGTCTTATTATAAACATATAGAATATTTTTAAATAAAATGTGATGTTTTGTTTTTTTATGCATAGCATAAACTACTTTTAAAATCAAATGTTTTATTTATTTTATAAATAAGATAGAATTTATATTTTTTTAAACAAATGAGAGCTAATATAAAAATATTCTATATGTTTATGATAAAATGTTGTATCTTGTATAAAATATGATACTTTTTTTATATCTAATTGCCGATTATAATATTTCGGATTATCATACTAAATGCGGCGCCGATTATGATGCTAATAATCGCCCTTTTATTAATTCTTACTTTAGAATCGCGTTTTCTTTACTGGTTTAGTTTCTATGAGTCTCATATGATATATTTTGTAATGTGATTGTAATTAGAATCGCGTTTTCTTTATTATTGCTGGTTTAGTTTCTATGAGTCTCATATGATATATTTTGTAATGTGATTGTAATGTGATAGGATGCCAGAACGTTATTAATATATATTAAGAATATATTTATGATATGTGTGCGTGTGTGTCTTATTATAATCAGTATAATATGATTTTTTTTATGCGTAGCATGAACTATTTTTAATTTTTTTTCTTCATAAAATCTATATGTTTATAATAAGATGTGTGTACGTGTGTAATAAATTCGATTTGAACTTTTAACTATGCACTTGCATTTTTATTAACCCGGTGGAATCTAGCAGTCCTTTCTGGTCTGGGATAGTCCGCAGATTAATGAAAATATTGTAAACCAAAATAATCAATAATATCAGTTTTAATAATAAATTTCTTCTGTCAAATATATATATCAAATAGTATTCCGACAGATAGAAAAATACAACGTAACAAATCTATTATATTCATTAACAATACTAGAACATGCTTCATCTATTTCAAGCAATGCATTCGCATCGAAATAAGAATTAACTAAAATATGTTGATTTGCAATAAACATGATGCCACAGGCTTTGTCAAAATCTTATCAACAGCTTGAAAAATTCTTCTATTTCCACTGAAAAATAAATGTATATTTATGAATTATTCATAAGACATGCATTAACTTTACACACAGACTGTATTTCATCAATGTTATTTATACTTATCTGTAGTCATATGATGCATGACGAATAACTATATGATGACACTCCTTTAACAAATGCATTCAAATATACTAGATTCTTGTGTGCGTATGCCTATATTACTGTTCGCAGTTATCCATACTGGTTTTTGACAGGTATTTGACGTTAAATTTTCCAGAGTGCAACATTATATAGCGTAACACTCTTTTATTTATAAAAAAGTAAAGCTGCAAAATTCTTCCTGATACTTCTGGGTAGTTGAATCTATAAAATACACACACACACATATCTTATAATAAACATATTATAGAATACATCTTATAATAAACATATTATAGAATACACACATCTTTTTTTTATAAATATGATATATGTATTGCGATGCTTTGTTCTGTTTTTACATATACATAAATTACTTTTGTAATGTTTTAGTTTTCTCTAATATAAATGAGATATACCTGATCCAACTATCCACAAGTATTACGAAGAATTTTGCATCTTTACTTTTTTATCAATGAAAGCGTACGAACACTGCACCCGGCATTTTGCAAACTTAACCTATACCTGTCAAAAGCAAGTATGGATGCATGCAGGCAGTAACATCGAAGCGCCGTTAGCGTAATCTTTCGTCAAAGACGCCAACCGTACAAGAAATACATTGCCATTATTACATGTGTGTTGTGTACGTGTATATATACGTGTAGCATAATACCACTATATTCTATGCATGTGTTGTGTACGTATATAGCGGTAAAGGGACGACGACGACCAGGAAGACGACGATGATGATGATGATGATGATGAAGACGTTTCTTACATGAAAATTTCCACATTTCGACTTTGCTTCATAATATCTCTGCTTTATAGAACAGGCAGAGCGAAAATAAAGACACTTTCCTTATACAAATCGAACCCAAGCTATCGATTAAGCCTATCAAGAATTCGATCGGTTCAGCCGTTATTCAGATCTGGTAATCTAAGGTACATTCAACTATCCGACTCGCGTATAGATACCCGGGGTGCCTCGCTCTTGTTACGCGCGGTCTTTGCTTTGCGTGACATGGCGCGAGACACTACCGCGTCTCTTGATATTGATCCAACCGAGATAGAGAAGCATAACGACGCAAAAAAGGACTGCGATCAAATCTAAATATTAGTATCAATTTACGAACCAAAGTTTATTTTGTTAACTAGCTTATAAGAATTATTTGATCGCTTAAATGTAGTGTATTTTGTGTTTTCGTATTTGGATGAGCATCCTTCGAGGTCGAATGTAGCGTCAGGCTGGCTGAACTGTAAGAGTTTCGGGAATCAAGATCAAAGGATCTATTTTATCTAGGGTTTTACGACACGTAGTTTCAGGTCAGGGCGCGGTCACTATCGAAACCACGGCATCGCGCGCTTGACCGATGAAACGGAAGAGAAGCAATATGGATGTGGTCAGAGCAAGTCGGCTTTCGTGATCGTTCCGTGATTAGAAAGCTTTCTCGCTGAAGCCTAGTCTGGCTTGGAGTGAAAACGTCAATAATATTATAAGTTACGAATATATTATTTTAACGGTTAATTATCTTTATTAGTTTTGTTGTTTTCAACAAAGAGTGTTGATCGATTATTTATTTTATTACATTAACATTTTAAAATTAGACTCTTATATTAGTTCGCCCCTGACGATTCAACGCCTCGGGAGCGGCAAATATTTGTAATTTCTGATTTATGCGGTATGTTATTTCAGCGGCCTTGTTTGTTCGGATTAAATCGAAAATTTTTCTTTCACTCGATTTAGCCGAAGCATATTTCCTTGTCTCGCTCATCCGTCGCAACAGTCTTCTTCTTCGTCTTTGTTCATATTCGGATATACGTTTCCAGCTGCGACTATCCATCGCAACGTATTTAAGAGATCTCCAGTCTAGCATCGCCATTACAATTCTCGATATTTCGAGAGGTAATTCTTTTATAAAATCAATTTTATTTTCGTCGTACAAGCCGAAAGTAATGTCGATGGACAACAGTCTTTTAAAAAGTTTCTCCAATGTCTGCATTTTCTCTCCGGATCTTGGCGAATTCTCGCTTTATATAAACCTCGAAAGTAATGTTCACTTTCGAGAAAATTTTCCGTGACGTAGCCGCCTAACGGCGCGGGCGCGAACTAAACAAAATGAAAATAAAAAATAAAAAACAAATTAAAAGAAGGTTACAGTGGAACCCAGAAACATGGAAGCTTCGGATCCGAGTCGGAGATAATATTGATTCACCCGAGATAGAGAAGCATAACGACGCAAAAAAGGACTGCGATCAAATCTAAATATTAGTATCACTTTACGAACCAAAGTTTATTTTGTCAACTAGCTTATAAGAATTATTTGATCGCTTAAATGTAGTGTATTTTGTGTTTTCGTATTTGGATGAGCGTCCTTCGAGGTCGAATGTAGCGTCAGGTTGGCTGAACTGTAAGAGTTTCGGGAATCAAGATCAAGGGATTTATTTTATCTAGGGTTTTAGGACACGTATTTCGGGACAGGGCGCGGTCACTATGGAAACCACGGCATCGCGCGCTTGACTGATGAAACGGAAGAGAAGCAATATGGATGTGGTCAGAGCAAGTCGGCTTTCGTGATCGTTTCGTGATTAGAAAGTTTTCTCGCTGAAGCCTAGTCTGGCTTGGGGTGAAAACGTCAATAATGTTATAAGTTACGAATATATTATTTTAACAGTTAATTATCTTTATTAGTTTTGTTGTTTTCAACAAAGAGCGTTGATCGATTATTTATTTTATTACATTAACATTTTAATGTTGGACTCTTATATTAGTTCGTCCCTGACGATTCAACGCCTCGGGAGCGGCAAATATTTGTAATTTCTGATTTGTGCGGTATGTTATTTCAGCGCCCTTGTTTGTACGGATTAAATCGGAAATTTTTCTTTCTCTCGATTTAGCCGAAGCATATTTCCTTGTCTTGCTCATCCGTCGCAACAGTCTTCTTCTTCGTGTTTGTTCATATTCGGATATACGTTTCCAGCTGCGACTAACCATCGCAACGTATTTAAGAGATCTCCAGTCTAGCATCGCCATTACAATGCTCGATATTTCGAGAGGTAATTCTTTTATAAAATCAATTTTATTTTCGTCGTACAAGCCGAAAGTAATGTCGATGGACAACAGTCTTTTAAAAAGTTTCTCCAATGTCTGCATTTCCTCTCCGGATCTTGGCGAATTCTCGCTTTATATAAACCTCGAAAGTAATGTTCACTTTCGAGAAAATTTTCCGTGACGTAGCCGCCTAGCGGCGCGGGCGCGAACTAAACAAAATGAAAATAAAAAATAAAAAACAAATTAAAAGAAGGTTACAGTGGAACCCAGAAACATGAAAGCTTCGGATCCGAGTCGGAGATAATATTGATCCAACCGAGATAGAGAAGCATAACGACCCAAAAAAGGACTGCGATCAAATCTAAATATTAGTATCACTTTACGAACCACTTACAAAGTTTGTTTTGTCAACTAGCTTATAAGAATTATTTGATCGCTTAAATATAGTGTATTTTGTGTTTTCGTATTTGGATGAGCGTCCTTCGAGGTCGAATGTAGCGTCAGGCTGGCTGAACTGTAAGAGTTTCGGAAATCAAGATCAAGGGATTTATTTTATCTAGGGTTTAAGACACGTAGTTTCGGGACAGGGCGCGGTCACTATCGAAACCACGGCATCGCGCGCTTGACCGATGAAACGGGAGAGAAGCAATATGGATGTGGTCAGAGCAAGTCGGCTTTCGTGATCGTTTCATGATTAGAAAGCTTTCTCGCTGAAGCCGAGTCTGTCTTGGAGTGAAAACGTCAATAATATTATAAGTTACGAATATATTATATTAACAGTTAATTATCTTTATTAGTTTTGTTGTTTTCAACAAAGAGCGTTGATCGATTATTTATTTTATTACATTAAGAGGATGCCGGAGCGACGTGCGTACTCCGACGGGTTAGCGCCCTCATCTAAACGTAACTAAAAGTGTCGGTATATTACCAACGCTTTATAGTTACGTTATCGACAGTATTACGTAGGATAATTAGAGTCAGGGACATATGCATATTTTAGACAGAGCAATAAAACCCAAGTTTTTAGCGTTGTGTTAAATATGTGGAGACAGAAAAAATGTTGTATTTCTACTGCTCTATCTTGTACAAGCAATTTTAGAGCACAGATGTCTGTGTCGCATACATATTTTGAACACAATAATATAATATTGCTCATATTGTCTCTTTTGATTTTGTCATGATGTGCATATATATATATATATATATATATATATATATATATATATATATATATACAGGGTGCGGCATTTATAGTGACGCGGGCATATTTTTCGGAAACGAAGTGAGATATCAAAAAATGTTTCAGACAAAAGTTGCATGGTTTCGAGGGGGCCACATGATAAAAATATGGATTTGACCTTAAGTGGTCTTTTCAAGGTGAGGTCAATGTGGTCGATGTTTTCTTAAATGGAACTCCCCATTTTTTATTACATATTCTTATAGCTTATCCCGAGAGCTTTCCAAAACACTATAATAAAGTATTTTTTTATTAAGTACTTTTTGAGTTATTTTATATTTTAATCTGACATATTTTGATATAAAAAATAAAATATCTCGTAAAATATTTAGTTTTCTATAATCTTACCGTAATACTTTTATGTTCAGAATAATGGGACAAATCAATTAGTCTAAAAAAAATAATTGTTTTTAAGAAAAAGTATGTAATTATTTACTATGTATTTTTTTAAACAATTATTTGTTTTTTTCTTTACACTAATTGATTTATCTCATTATTCTGTACATAAAAGTATTACAGTAAGATTATCAAAAACTGAATATTTTACGAGATATTTTATTTTTTATATAAAAATATGTCAGAATAAAATATAAAATAACTCAAAAAGTACTTAATAAAAAAATACTTTATTATAGTGTTTTGGAAAGCTCTCGGGATAAGCTATAAGAATATGTAATAAAAAATGGGGAGTTCCATTTAAGAAAACATCGACCACATTGACCTCACCTTGAAAAGACCACTTAAGGTCAAATCCATATTTTTATTATGTGGCCCCCTCGAAACCATGCAACTTTTGTCTGAAATATTTTTTGATATTTCACTTCGTTTCCGAAAAATATGCCCGCGTCACTATAAATGCCGCACCCTGTATATATATATATCCCTAAAAACTTACCTTTTTTAAAAAAAGGTAAAAAAAGGCGCCAAGTACATGCGTCACTTGTGAAAAATTGTATTTATATATATTTATAAAATAATATTATTTTAAATTATTGAAAATAAAAACTTATAAAAATATTTTAACCCAAGAAAATGGTACAAATATATCCTACAAAAATAATGATATCAACAACTTGCGCCAACTGAAAATAAAAATTAAACAAATATTTTAACCGAAAACAGTTGTAAATAGCTGTTTTAGTTTCTTACAAAATAATAATATTAAAAAGTTGCGCTTTAGTTGGGACATGATAATCCCACAAAACATAGAAAACAAAATAAAAAGTTGATAGAAAAATTAAAACTTAGAAATTAATATAAAAAATTAAAAATCTATACAAAAATTAAAAATTAATACAAATAAAAAAATAGAAAAAATTTTAATTAAAAAAACTTGGCGCTGCTAAACTAAACAATATGCTAAAATTAATATTCTTTAATACATTTACATTGTAGTTATTGATGTAACTAAATTAAATATATTTCTATAAAATTAAATTTAGATCTAAATTAAATTTATTATCTATTGGTTTTAATATATACTTTGAAAGTTAGCAGCGCCAAGTTTTTTTAATTAAAATTTTTTCTATTTTTTTTATTTGTATTAATTTTTAATTTTTGTATAGATTTTTAATTTTTTATATTAATTTCTAAGTTTTAATTTTTCTATCAACTTTTTATTTTGTTTTCTATGTTTTGTGGGATTATCATGTCCCAACTAAAGCGCAACTTTTTAATATTATTATTTTGTAAGAAACTAAAACAGCTATTTACAACTGTTTTCGGTTAAAATATTTGTTTAATTTTTATTTTCAGTTGGCGCAAGTTGTTGATATCATTATTTTTGTAGGATATATTTGTACCATTTTCTTGGGTTAAAATATTTTTATAAGTTTTTATTTTCAATAATTTAAAATAATATTATTTTATAAATATATATAAATACAATTTTTCACAAGTGGCGCATGTACTTGGCGCCTTTTTTTACCTTTTTTTAAAAAAGGTAAGTTTTTAGGGATATCATTCCTTTTTGTAGTATATATCATCTTTAATTAAACATCTTTAATTAAATACAAATATACAATGATATTATTAACAATAATAAATTTGTAGCAAATCTGTACAGAGCCAAATAAATCGAAAAGGTTTCGTAAATATTCTTTAGGTTTTTTTCCACTATCCAAATAATAAATTTTTTTTTGATATTGATTTTAATATAAATCATTTAATCTGACTGCATCCGATGTGAAAAAAAGAGTGAACGTATATTATAATACATACATACATACATACACACACATATATATATATATATATATATATATATATATATATATATATATATAAGGCTCACATTAAGAAATATGTACTATCAAAAAAACGTATATTTTATGCGCGTTACAATAATCATTTACTCCTTTTTTTCATAACGGATGCAGTCAGATTAAATGATTTATTGGGATCATTATCGAAACAAAATTTATTATTTGGATAGTGGAAAAACCTAATGAATATTTACGAAACCTTCTTGATTTATTTGGCTCTGTACAGATTTGTTACAAATTTGTTAATATATATATATATATATATATATATATATATATATATTACGCACGCACGCACGCACGCACGCACGCACGCACGCACGCACGCATGCACGCACGCACGCACCCACACACACACACACACGCGCGCGCTCGCATATATATATATATATATATATATATATATATATATATACACAGCATTATTATTCGTACTCCTCTCTAAACACGCACACACGCACGCACATGCACAATGGCGTAATACGCGAAAAACGAAGAGAAAGAGAAAGAAAGCAGGAATTAACAAAAGAGAACGAGAGATAACAAAAGAGAAAGAATGATACATCTATTAATAACTATTACCGACAGTAATAAAAATGGTAATTGTGCTCGCAATACAGTATTATGCATTATCGATAACTTTATTTTCAACTAACGCCATCTTGCGTGTAAAGCTAGAAAAGTACATTTTCATGTGGTCGACGACGACATCGACGTTTCTTAAGTGAGAATTTCCACATTGTGACTTTGCGTCATAATATGGCCGTTCACGACACATGTAGAGTGAAAATAAAGATATTTTCGTTATATAATTAATACCCAAGCTATCAATTAAGCCTAGTAAGATCTCAATCAGTCCAGCCGTTATTGAAATCTGATAATTTCAGTTACTCTCAACTGACCGGCTCGCGTGAAGATACACGGTACGCCTTGCTGTTGCTGCGCATGACTTGGCGCGAGACACTACCGTGTCTCTTGATATATATATACAGGGTGTTCCGGAACAACCTTCCGTCCGTAAAATGACGTATTCCTGATACAATTCTAAGACGATTTTTCCTTTACCAAAATTTGAATTGAAGCGTAATTTTTGAGTTATAAGCAAAAATAGTTAGCAAATCACGCGTTGAGTACAGAAGGCAGGCAGGAGCGACGCGGCGCGCCGCGATCCAGCTGACCGTCCGACGTGTGATTATCACCGCTAACTATTTCTTATAACATAAAATTATGCTTTAAATAAAATTTTGGTAAAAAAGAAAATGTCTTAGAATTACGTCAGGAATACGTGTTTCTTAGAATAACGTCACTTTAGCAAAAGCTGTTCCGGATCGCCGGCCATCGGACGCTGCAATCAGCTGATTGCTACACACCATGTGTGTATGCCGGAGTGTGTGCATAAAAGAAAGAGAGAGAGAGAAAGAGAGTGAGAGGAAGAAGAAGGGAAGGAGGGAGAGACGTTTATACAAACGCACGCACGTACGTATACACTTTTTTTCTCGCTCTCTTTCCCTCTTTTACACAAATCACACGTCGGACGGTCAGCTGGCTCGCGGCGCGCCGCGCCGCTCCTGCCTGCCTTCTGTACTCGCCGCGTGATTTGCTAACTATTTTTGCTTATAACTCAAAAATTACGCTTCAATTCAAATTTTGGTAAAGGAAAAATCGTCTTAGAATTGTATCAGGAATACGTCATTTTACGGACGGAAGGTTGTTCCGGAACACCCTGTATATACAGGGTGCGGCATTTATAGTGACGCGGGCATATTTTTCGGAAACGAAGTGAGATATCAAAAAATATTTCAGACAAAAGTTGCATGGTTTCGAGGGGGTCACATGATAAAAATATGGATTTGACCTTAAGTGGTCTTTTCAAGGTGCGGTCAATGTGGTCGATGTTTTCTTAAATGGAACTCCCCATTTTTTATTACATATTCTTATAGCTTATCCCGAGAGCTTTCCAAAACACTATAATAAAGTATTTTTTTATTAAGTACTTTTTGAGTTATTTTATATTTTAATCTGACATATTTTGATATAAAAATAAAATATCTCGTAAAATATTTAGTTTTCAATAATCTTACCGTAATACTTTTATGTACAGAATAATGAGACAAATCAATTAGTTAAAAAAAAACGAATAATTGTTTAAAAAAATACATTATAAATAATTACATACTTTTTCTTAAAAACAATTATTTTTTTTTTACTAATTGATTTGTCTCATTATTCTGTACATAAAAGTATTACGGTAAGATTATCGAAAACTAAATATTTTACGAGATATTTTATTTTTTATATCAAAATATGTCAGAATAAAATATAAAATAACTCAAAAAGTACTTAATGAAAAAATACTTTATTATAGTGTTTTGAAAAGCTCTCGAGATAAGCTACAAGAATATGCAATAAAAAGTAGGCAGTTCCATTTAAAAAATTGAAGTTGACCTTGCTTTTTTATGGAAAAAAAAATGTTTGGTCAATTTTTATTATTGCAATTTGTTGCCGGTTAGAAACTGATAAATTTCTGTTTATGACTTTTTTATGCCAGATTATTGTAAGTGCCTTAAAAATCGTGGCGACCGTTACGAGGACCACCCTGTAGATGAAATTAAATATATCGGTACCCCCGGTTTGTACGAATTGATCTTTATGAAAAATCCTGATAGTCTCACGTACACGGAAAAGGATAAATTAACATACAAGAGTATATTGTTAACAACGAACGCTCATAAACGCGACCATGACGCTAGAAAATCTGTTTTAGGAGATAATGGATACAAATACAAGTTCGTTATCGCTCCGCTTATCCACGGCAGCGGCGCGAAAAAGACGGGCGCGGGTCGCGTACCGTCGACCATGCGAGTCACGGACGATAGAATCGATTACGTTCATTGGGACGATCCGAACGAATTAGTGGATCGTCTGCGATTGCTGGACGCTTCGCGTCGAGCCGGCAACAACGCTCACGAAAACGAGATTCTATCAATAATTGAGGAGCTTCGCGAAACGGGAGCGATCGTATAAATCGAACCGTCGCATCGACGATCGTCGCAGTCGTACGCGGGATTCGCGATGTCCGTGAGCAAGTTCGGTACATCTCTAAAAAACCGCGGCTACGACGCGGAAGACTACATCCGGCTATCGAGTCTCTGCGAAATTACGTGCGCGATAACGCGCTATGTCTAAGCTCTTCCGTCGAGTACTACGCGAAAGAGCGCAAGATAAAACGCCTGGCTAAGCCGGAGGAGGACGCCGACGCGACGAGCAAAAGCTATTATACGTTGAAGGAATCACGTTGCAATTGAGAAAAGAAGCGGACGAGGCAGGGAAAGGCGTCATTCTACTATTCACGAGACTCACCCAGCTCGATAACGCTCTGGGTAAACGAATAGACGCCGCGGAGAGTTTTGTTTCCAAGATCGAAGCGCGCGACGTCGTTCTGAATAAACGGATAAACGCCGTGGAAAATTCCGTTTCGAGAATAGAATCGAACGCTAATGCTTTAGGTAAACGGATCGATGCTTTGGATAAACGGATCAACGCTTTAAGCGATCGGATCGATGCCGCAAAAAATACGATATCGCTCAACGCGGTGGAGTCTTCGACGAAAAGCGCAAGCGACCGTAAAATACTGTTCAATCAGGTTAAAATAATACAGGAACTAACCCAAAAATCGCGCGTCGCGGCGAATTCCGCGGCGAAAATACGAGAATTGAAAAATTCAACATCGCGATTAAGGAGAGACGCGGACGAGCTATCGGGGAGAGTGAGGGAACTAGCGAAGATTCGCGAGACCGGCGACGACGCTCGGAGCGGCGAGCCGCTCGAGAGAGAGATCCCGCCCAACCTCATCCTTGAGAGAAAGAGAAGAGAATTATGAGCGCCGAAAAACGAAGACTAGTCGACGAGTTGCACGCGCCCGCGAGAAGAAACTTTCCGCGTCGTCGCGTCGCGATGCGCGGGTACGACGACCTATGGCAGGCGGATGTGGTCGAGATGCGTCCTTACGCGAGACTCAACAAAGGCCACAACTACATACTCACCGTTATCGACGCATTAAGCAAATACGCTTGGGCCCTACCGCTTAAAAGCAAGAGCGCGAACGAGGTTACCCGAGCGTTATCTAAGATAGTGCGAGACTCTAAGCGGTGTCCAAAAAATCTGCAGACCGACAAAGGAAAAGAATTCTACAACGCCGAAGTGAGAAAATTCGTGGAAAAGCGCGAAGTGAATCATTACTCGACGTACTCGGTGATGAAAGCGTCGATCGTCGAACGATTCAATCGCACGCTCAAAAATTCTATGTGGAAATATTTCACGCTAAGCGGAACGTATAAGTGGATCGACGAATTACCTCGAGGAGTACAACGCGCGAAAACATCGCACTATAGGTATGAGATCCGTCGACGTGACTCCAGCGATCGCCGATAAACTTTTAAATACGGTATACAGCAATATAAAAATCGCGGCTCCGACGAAATTCAAAGTAGCCGATCTGGTACGCGTCAGCAAGTTTAAGACGATCTTCGAGAAAGGCTTCACACCTAACTGGACCACCGAGATTTTTCGAATAGCCAAGATACAACGAACTAATCCCGTAACGTATCTGCTGAAGGATTCGCGCGGCGAACCGATCGCTGGAAGATTCTACGAGCAAGAGTTGCTGCGCGTCAACGATCCCGACGTGTATCTCGTGGAAAAGGTGCTGCGTCGAAGAGGCAACGAAGTTTACGTGAAATGGCTGGGAATGGACGAGTCGCACAATTCTTGGATAAATAAAACGGCTGTATTATGATATAAATGTATTTTTATTAAATAAAACTACATATATTAAATAAAACTACATATATTAAATAAAATTATTCGTTAGAAAAATAAAAATTATCACAAAATTATCGCGTTCCATACGGGTTCTCTCTCGCGCTCCATACAGATTCTTTCTCGCGCCGCTATGCGGCCGCTGCGTCCTGCGTTTTCTCTTTCGCGCTTTATACGGACTCTTTATCACGCTCTATATGAATTCTTCACCGCGTTGTTAAGCGAACGTCGTATCTCGCGTTAACCTTTTTTCACGTTGCTCGATATATAATGCTTTCGAGAACATAATAAAGAGATCGTGAAAATGTCCGCTCTGTCCAACTTGCGACAAATCCTGACGCAAGTTTGGTAAACTGCTCCAGCTAAGATTCATTTGCAAATCTATATTAGAGTAGTTTGCCTAACTTGCGTCAAGATTTGCTGCACATTGGACAGAATGGAGGTTTTCACGATTTTTTATATTGCTAAAATAGTCGAAAAAACTCGCGCGAGTCCGTCTTTCTCGCGTTCCATACGGGTTCTCTCTCGCGATCCATACAGATTCTTTCTCGCGCCGCTACGCGGCCGCCGCGTCCTGCGTTTTCTCTTTCGCACTTTATACGGACCCTCTCCCGCTCTATATGAATTCTTTTATCACACCGTTACGCGAACGTCGTATCTCGCGTTAACTTTTTTCACGTTATTCGATATATAATGCTTCCGAGAACATAATAAAGAGATTATGGAAATTTCCAATCTGTTCTGTTTCTAATAAATCTCGATGCAGATTTGGCAAGCTGCTCTAGCCCGAGATTTGTAAATAAATCTTGAGCGAGAATACAAAGTTATAAGCTAGAGTAACTTTCTAATCTCGCCAAGATTTATTTGCTATTCTATAAATCTTTGGCTAGAGCAACTTGTCAAAACTGGCTCGAGACTTATTAAAAATAGAACAGCTAGGAAATTACCATGATTTTTTACGATGTAAAAATACTTGAAAAATTCGCGCGTCTCTTCGCGAGTATCTCGTACCTTCGCGTATCCCGTCTTTGTTATTTTTCTCTCTCGGAATATTTTGTTAAAGTAAATATTGTTTATAAAATATGTTATATTGTTTATAAAATAATCTTTATTATTTATAAAATAAACTGTGTTTATACTAACAATAAACTATGTTACATTTATACTAACAATAAATTGCCAAAGTTTGAACATTTTAAGAAGCACCTTCGAGAGCATCGTAAATAGAATGGCGAACGCCGAATGGCGAAATTACACAGTATTCGCGAAAAAACGCGATTTCGCGAGTTCGATCCTCGCGTTCGTTTATAAATGTTCCCGCGATTTTCGCGAGACATGCGCTCGTTATTCTCTTATATCGCGCTCTCGGAGTATTTTATTAAAATAAACTATATTAAAATAAACTATATTAAAATAAACTATATTGAAATAAACTAATATATTAAACGCAAATAATATTTATTACATTCTCGATATACAACGTTTTCCTCGCTCCTTATAGCGGTATTCTATAATGCCCCCACGGTAAAGTATCCGTAGTTCCGGATATCACGTATCGTTTATCGTCGTGCGGGCTGAGCGCGACTTTCAATTCCGACACCGTATACACCTCGTGTAATTTAGATCTTATGCAAGACTGTTCGCGCCTCATCTCGATCCTTCGTCGAAGACAGCGCGCGTAATCTTCGAATGTTATCGTTCTCGCGACAACGCCGCTCTTAACACCCTTAATTCTTTTCGTATCGTCTCTACCTTCGACTCGTAGCGCGTACATCTTCGCTCTAAGCCCGACGAATTCTGTCATAATCGCGCCAGCGTTCTCGTCTTTCATCGCGCCAGGTATTTTCTTATTAGCGAAAGGCATACCGTACGCATTGTTCACCGCGTAATCGCTCGTATCAAATCTGTCGATGTCGCACTTCATATCTTCGTACATATCCTCGCACTCGATGCGATAAATAAGGCTATCCGTATCGGTGTATATTATTTTGCATTTATCTCGATACAACGGTAGCATATACTCGTAGTGAAATTCGTATAAACGAATCTTAGACACATCGAGAATACATATACCCACGTAAGCCGGTTTGTTGAACTTAATCTCGAGTTTGCGCAATTCTACGGCTACGAGATTCTCCGCGAAAACACTTCTACTGTGAAAGTTCGGCTTCGCGATCATCGCCGTATCGCCCGTCCCATCGAGTCACGAGTCGGACTTCCGAGTGATTGCGCAAATTCTCCATAGTCTTACCGAATACAGCGTTATTCATCAATTTGTAAGGATTTTTCTCGAACTCGTTTTTCGCGTTAATTCGTAGTCGCGTATTCAATTCGATGTATCCGCGCAGCCATGGGGATTGCGCGAATTGTAATATTCTGTGTATTCTCGTAACGCGTAATCCGTGTCGAACGCATTGCTGCAAATTGCGATAATACGTCACGTAACGACTCTTATCGCGCAGCGTAGCGAGAAGTTTCTCGTCACGTTTTCCGGGCGGCTTATCGCGCGTCGGGCAGAATGGCAAGTCTGTGTGAGAATCGTGAAGGTTGGACGGATACGCAAGGTCGACCTCTAGAATGTAACCGATAGGCGAGTTCGATGTCACGGACATTAAGTCGACGCTCGTGACATCGTCGACTCATCGAAAATCTTCGTAAGGTAACGATTGACACATCGCCCATCCGTATAAATTATTTATATCGAAATACATGAGATAAGACGACGGTTCCGAAGGATCGTAAGTCTGTAAATACTTGTTATTAGCGCGCGCGTATCTATTGAAACATTGACTTAGCCCGCCGCGTATCCCGCGTTCCACGAACATCACCATTTCGATGTCGGTTAATAACTCGAATCGAATACCCGTGTGCTTTAACATAGCGTCCCACGTATATCTAGGTAATGTGTAATAGTACGCGGGATCTAAACTATAACTTCTCATACACGCGTCGCGAAAATTTTCGAAGACATCGGCCAATAAAAGAACGTCGATTTTTAAATACAAATCGCTATAGTCGCCCAACGTCTCGACGCGAAATCGCTCCCAGACTCTTATCGCGCGCGCGTAATCGCTCTCGGATATCGCGTCACCGGTCAGCGAACTATGGAAAGCCTCGCGCGGCGGTAGACGAGTCTCCAGTAATTTATCGACGTCATTGACGTACTCATACGGAAATACGCCTTTTCGCGCGAGAAGCTCGAAATCTGCGTCGTCGAGATCGGAAAATTCCGAACGCGCGATCTTCAGCTCGCTCTTGTCGAGATACGACGCCAATTTTTCAAGACTTGCGCTTAGAAACTTGAAAGAATCCATGAAGCGCAATTTCAGGCGTCTCCCGAAACATCCTTTGTTCGACGCATCCTCGACGTTCTTCGTGAAAAAGATATACATTTCTTTCGTTAGCGGCAACAAATCGACGCTGCCGGGAAAGGCGTTAGCCACATCTTTAATGATGAAATGCGCGTCGTAGCCCGATAAATTGTGAAAGAATACGGGAATTACGTAAGTCTCCTTATAATTTAAATTACATTTCGAATGCGCCGGACCTCTATGCCGTCCGGTTAGATGACAGTGATCGCGCACGCGAGCGTCTTCCGATTCAAACGGTTTCTCGCATATGCGACAGTGCGTCGCGCTCATGAATCTCTCCCATTCGTCCGGTGTAAGATCCGTCATAGGCGCATCGGTATCGAAAATAGTCTTCGCGCGTAGCGCTAGATCGTACAGTTCTTTAACGAACCATGATACGCAATTCTCGCCGAGATAGGCTTTGTAAGTCGAGCTAGCATCGTCGAACGCGCATCGCGCGTAATATCCAGCGCTATAGACTTTGTGATGCTGAATGATAGACGTGTTCGGCGTTCTCTTCTCCTCTTTCTTCTCCAGCACACATTCGAGATCGGCGTACACTACGAACGGAAGTCTCTCTTTTCTACAGTAATTGTGAAACTCTAACCATTTGTCGTCTTCAGTAGGAAGGACTATAGCGCACTCGTTCATCCTTCCACAGTCCGCGCTGTGAGTCGATAATTTATCGCTCGTTCGAAAATAATGCATGCATCTGCGACATAAAACACATTTTTAAATCGCATATATTATCCACATTACGCGACAAATTTTTTTAATTCGTACTCACCGATCGCATATATGCGCTTTATGTTGCCTATTGCTCAGTTGCGAGCCGATGAGTCGGGACAAATTTTTAATCCATGCGAAATGCGCCGTATTATCTCGTTGCGTCGTATCGCTCAGATACAGCAGATTAATGTGTGTGTTCTTCTTATTACCGGTGAGACGCAAAGGAACGATACGGCAGCTATCTTTCTCGTTCTTCTTACCCCGAACAGTATACACGTTAATGGATATGTCATTAATACGCTCGAATCTAGTAATTCCATTTAAACTCATGGGAAACTCGACACCCTCCAGATTCAGCACCGTCGAGTAGTGAGGATACCGCAAGCTTCTCTCAGTGTTTTTCTCAACCGGATATAAAGCGGCGACTACCGCCCACGCGAAACACGCGTTGTCCGTAGATCGCACGTTAATCACCGCTTTCTTCAACGCGATCTCTCGCGGTATCTGGACGTGACATCCAGCGTGCATAGGATTATATTTATTCACATTCACCGTTAAATTTAGAATTCGCGATAACGCCCATCCGCTATCGCGCTCTTGAAACTCTTCCAGCGAAGCTAAAGTAGCGTCGACCACACGCTTCCCATACCACTCTTGCAAATCGGAAAGAGGTAGAAGCGGATAATTCTTCGTGGCGATAGTCTTAATATCAATCTTGTCGCCTGAGACGAACTCGCCGATGAAAACAGTATTGACCTTGACACTGTTATATTCATCTATAGCATCGCGTACTCGATCGAGCACGGTATCTCTAGCGTCTTCGAGAAATCGCAAAGGTTCGATATAATCGAAGTTGATAACCGTGCCGGTTAAAATGCGTCTAGAGAAAGCTGTCTCCATCTCGAACCACGAGAATCCCTCGCGCCTCTCTACGCCGCCTCCCACGCGTTCGAAACGCCGACGCAGATCGTCTCTCGCGCCCGTCAATCGAACAGTTCGAGCGATCAGAGAATTGATCGCTCCGGTGGATCTCCCCGGCGCTCGCCTCGACACCCCTCCCTCAAAAACTCGAGACACTCGTCGCACCGTCTCGCCCACGCGCGATACGCGTCCACCGTCGCGACATCCCGCGCGCTATTAACAAGATCGCGCTCCTCCATCGTTTCTCGATTCATCACTCGTCGTTTAACGAAAGCCAAGATCTTTTATTGATAAACCACGTCTCTTCCTCGTCGTAACCCTCGATGTAGAACAAAGCTCTCGTCGCGCAGCCGCCGCACCAATTATTCGACACCTCGAAGACTTCGTCGATAAGATCGCAGGCGGGCACTCTCTCGCTATACACCGATTTTTTCATATGCGTCGATACGCTTCTCACGAAGCTCGATCTATGCGCGCATTTCACGCAATATCTCACGTCCTCCTCGAAATAATTTTCGTTCTTGAATCGGCAACCGAACGTGTAGAAGCAATGCACGACGTGATTCACCTCCCACGAAAATCTTGGAACTCCGTATCGCCGTTTCCAATTACGATAAAGCAGATAGCCATCGGCTCCGACATTCGAGAAAGGCTCGTCGAATCGCGCCTCGCTCGCCTCTCGCACGAACTCTTCCGCGAAGTCGATCTTTTCTCTACAGTACAGACAGTCCTCTATATAACATTCGCGTAATTCCTTCTTCAAACAATTCGGTATTTCCAAATTCTGTATATCCTCGATACTTCTAATTCGAATATTCACCACTTTTCCAGCTTATCTCGATAAAGCGCTCAGTGCGCGCTTCATCGCGCCGCGAATATTCTCGAACGTACTAATACCTCGAGATCGTCGCGGCATCCTTTTATAACGGAAAAAATACCAATGACGCGCCCCGATTAACCGAGCCGGATACTCGCTCTCGGACGCGTCTCGTCACCGGAAGCACGTCGTCGCCAAGAAACGAAAAAAAAACTCGCCCCGAAACGCGATAAGCGCGCTCGTATCGCCGGAAAACGAAGAAAAACTCGCCCCGAAACGCGATAAGCGCGCTCGTATCGCCGCTAATCGTTCCTCTCTCCGTTCGACTGCCCTCCGATGATCCTCCGTCTCCCTCGACGCCGGATACCCGGCATCCGCTCGCGGATCGCGCCCTAGAAGCAACGCGCGTCCCTTAAGAATCGCGATAGCGTATCGCGCGCTAGAAGCGGCGCGAGAGATCGCCGTCGCCCCCCTTAGGAACGAGTCGCATCAAGGTCGAGTCGCGCCGGGAGAAACGCTTCGCGCGGGCGGATATAGAAGAGGGTTTAATAACTTAGCCGCGCCGTAAAACGGTCAGTCGCCGCGGATACGCCGAGCGCGTCGATCGCTCTTCCTCGCGAGTGAAAATATTTGTGTAGGCCGTACCTAATCCACAGCACCATGAGTGCGAGAGAGAGGTACCCTTGGAGAACGAGGGACAGCGAACACTTTGTTAGCAACCGCGGTGAGGAGTTCGGGCCGGGGGGAGCCGGGGGGAGGATCAGGGGTAAGGGAGGAATAGGTCTTAGAAAATTTTGAATCCTTAATCTAATACATATGCGAGCGACCGATTTTATATTTCTGACCGTTCTTAACATATACACTTATTTACTTATACATATTGATTTTGATTTTATGTTTTTATCCTTTAATCAAATATATTTTTATATTGTATTAACCAGTCAGAACCTAAATGTCAACGACAGAATCTTTCCCTTGCATTCTGACTGATGTCCTCCGTATTAATGTAACATCCGCGAACTAAAACACACACATACACACGTACACTCACCGAGAAATTATAATCAACAATATTTCATTTTAATTTTTTATAATCATGTATATCCACCATTTACTTTAAAAATGAATAAATTTACATTTTGTTAATTTAGAATCAAAATAACTCTTTATTAAAACCCCACTCATTCCTAGTCGATAGATCGCACTTGGTCCCATCCCGCGTAAAAGAGATTAAATTCTCTTACCGAAAAGGGACCACCGAACGAATGTCTGAATAACCAGCGTAATAGCGACTCAGTCGTTTACCTGCTTTTCAGACCTGTCAGTTCGTTCGACCCGATTCCAAACGCCACGAGACGTTTAACTTCGGGATAATAAAAGATAGTTGTTGCGCCCTTCCGTCGACTCATCCTTCCCCGAGTCTGGACGTAACATATGCATGAATGTATATTATTTCTATGTTTCTTTATTTATTAATAATTTTATGTACTTTATATCATCTGGGAGATTTATGGAAGAAATATAGATAAAAATAATATTATATATATATATATAAAATTTCTGTTTTAGGTACAATTTGTAAGAATTGAAGAAGTGTGACAATGCATCAATTTTCTGAATTTTATATATTTTATATATAACTAGATTTTATATATATATTGTATTGATGTTGTATTGATTATGAAACAATCAATTTTGTTTCAAATTGTAATCAATAAATCAATAATTTTTATTATGAAAAGAATTTATATAAAAATACGTATATATATAAAATATATATATATATATATATAATTTTATATAAAAAATATTTTAAAACAAATATAAACATAAGAATTTATTTGCAAGATATATATTTAATTTTTAATAAGTAAAGTATGTTTATTAAATATGTCCTATTATTGTAAATAACCTTTACATTGCATTACAAAACGGAAACAGCCAATTAAATTTCTTAAATTAAAGATTTATATTATTAATTTTCTTATCTTGTTCGAGAAGGTTCAACTTAAACATCAATCTTCAATCTCATTCTTCGATGTATAGTTTGATACGGGCTTAAAGGAATCTTAGACTATTGCGAAGAATTTTCCGAATACTTAAAACGTTTTTTAGAATTTCAGAAACTTTTCATTTGACAACTAACTAGTGCATTCCATAAACTCATTTATAGGACAAATTAAATTGTAATGAAAATTTCACATTCCTGTTATTTATTGTATGTATAGGACAAAAGCAGGGAGCGTTCATATTGCTCACTTTGCAAATGGCCACTCATATCAGCCGGTGTCTAGGGTAACCAGGAATGATTGACCAATCAGAGAGTCTCATTTTGAATTGGCCAATCGACGATATGAGCAATTAAGTCCCATTCGGACAAAATCCGATTGCCCACATTGCCTATTGACCAATTAAACTCTAAGATCTTCTGATTGATCAATCGTGCTCGTTGCTTAGAGATCGGTCGATATGTGTGATGTATGCTTTCGGCAATGTGTGCTAATGGGACCCGTCCTAGGGAAAAAGTTACATGATCGACCCTCTGATTAGTCAAATTCGGGAGAGGTTTATTTAGACACAACGCGATTGGCCTAGTTTACGTCGTCAGACTTTGATACGTACTAAATACTATACTGGCCAATCACAGCTGTTCCATTACTTTAGAGGAATGGTTATAATTGGCCAGTATTATAGTATTTAAGACGTATTAAAGTATATTGGTGTAAACTAGGCCATTGAACATAATCGACCTCAATCGATCGGTGCTTAGGGTAACTAACATGATTGACCAATTAAAGAACTTTATTTGCAATTGGCCAATAAGCATTGTGTCCAATTGATATATATCCGTCAAATTACAATCTTTAATTTTTAATCTTCAATCTTCAATGCGTAGACTGATATGGGCTTTAGGTTTATCTGTTTTGTTTAAAAAAAATTAGATATTAATCGATTATTATCGATGCTTTCAAGATAAAATCGATTATAGATATTTTTGATAATAGTAATTTTTGATGATCGATTATTTGATGGTTTATTTTTTTTTTCAACATCGCTCATCTCTACTTTATTCTATTCTGCGTTACCATATATAAGCTTGTTCTTATCTCTGATTCCTATATTAACACAATAGCCTTTTCAATTGTATATCAACTTTTGTTTCTTTTTTTTTATTATGATTTTTATTATCATACAGGGTAGACCAGTAACTCTTGCTACCTCGAATATCTCCGAGTTTAAAAATTTTTTCCTACAAAAGTCTTATAGTTTCAAAGGGGCCATCGAGTGGTGGTAACACAGTTCGTCGAGGTGGCGGCGCTTCGGAGATCTCAAAGTCAACTCCACTTTTTCAAATGGGACGACTATATTTTTTGCGTAATTCGACAGAGGAGCTCAAAAAACGTTAGGAAGGTAAATTACAAGACTGTCAATTAATATTAATCATAAGCAAACCATAAAAAATACGTCTTTAGGTTTTCAGTGGTTTTGTACTAATTAAACCTCAAACCTTATTAAAAAAAGTGTTCATATACACTCAAAATACAAAGTTCTCACTCATAATGCGTTTTTTGACACTCTCCGTAAATGACAAGCACATCAAGTTGTTCATCAAAAGAATAAATCATGCACGATTAACTGATTTTCGTTTCACGTTCATTTGAAAACTGTATGTTATCTTGTCTTGTATTGTATGTTGTGTTGTGTGTATGTGTCTTGTGTGTGTATGTTGTGTATGTGTTGTGTTGTATGTTGTGTTGTATGCTATCTTGTTGTATTGTGTGTGTATGTATGTATGTATGTATGTATGTTTATTATGAAAGATAGTGTTTACGTTTCATTGAAGAGGTATTACTACAATACACAACACGTGAGAATCACATTGATAACTATTGTTATGAGTTCAATAAACATGAAAAGATTAGTATCGATAAATCAGTCAATTCGATAAGATGTATCCTTTTCAAGAACAAGTTGATATGCTTTTAATTTATGGGGAATGTCAAAAAATGCAGTGCGTGCGAGAAATTTGTATGCTGAGCGTTATCCGGATCGTAATTCGCCTTCGCGCCGAACGTTCATAAACGTGTATAATAAGCTTAGGCGAACTGGTAGTTTAAAGTGCTGTACGAGTGAGCGTGTGAAACCGGCAACGTCTGAAGAAACTGAAACGGATGTTCTTGCAATGGTGACTCAAAATCCTCATATTAATACGCGACCAATTGAACGAGAATCCGGGATAAGTCGAAGCAGCGTACTTCGCATTTTGCATCGACATAAATTCCACCCGTACCATGTTAGCCTTCACCAAGGATTGCATGGGAATGATTTTATGAATCGTGTGCATTTCTGTGAATGGGCTCTGCGACAGATCCAGAACGATGCCTTGTTTTTTAATAAAGTACTTTTTACCGACGAGGCTACGTTCACGAACCACGGCAATGTAAATTTGCATAACATGCATTTTTGGGCGGTGGAAAATCCACATTGGCTGCGGCAGGTTGAACATCAGAGGCAATGGTCACTAAATGTATGGCGCGGCATAATTGACGATAGAGTAATTGGTCCTTATTTCATCGATGGACGTTTAAATGGTCATACCTACGTTAATATTTTGGAGCATTTGTTGGGACTTTTGTTGGAAGACCTGCTGTTGAACACCCGACAGACAATGTGGTTTCAACACGATGAATGTCCAGTTCATTTTTCATTAGTTGCGAGACAAAAATTAAATGAAAAATTTAGTAATCGTTGGATAGGACGTGGAAGTAGTGTGGTGTGGCCAGCTCGTTCACCGGATTTGACACCATTGGATTTTTTTTACGGGGGACTCTGAAAGACATGGTGTACAAAGAGATGCCGACTACTCCACTAGATATGAAACACCGAATAATTGCAGCTTGTTCGTAAATACACAACGAGATGATAAGCAGATCGACGCAATCATTACGAACCAGATTCCAAGCGTGCATCGATAGTGGCGGCAATCACTTTGAGGACATTTCATAAGCGTGAGTTTTTATTAATATTAATATAAATATTTTATTAATATTAATTTAACTATTTTTTAATAAATTTTTTATGTTTAATATTAATTGACAGTCTTGTAATTTACCTTCCTAACATTTTTTGAGCTCTTCTATCGAATTACGCAAAAAAAATAGTCGTCCCATTTGAAAAGTGGAGTTGATCTTGAGATCTCCGAAGCGCCGCCACCCCGACGAACTATGTTACCATCACTCGATGGCCCTTTTGAAACTATAAAACTTTTGTAGGAAAACATTTTTCGTTACTTGTTCTAGACTCGAAGATATTCGAGGTGGCAAGAGTTACTGGTCCACCCTGTATAATAATTTTTTTGTGTGTAAATTCTGTAACTACATTAGTACTAATGATACCGTTACTAAAGGCCTCGCGGGCAGATCCGCAACGCGCATGACGAGGCTCGGCGTCTATGGCGCCCCTAAACCAGTGATGCCAGAAACGGGTCCCGCGGCTCACGGCTCAGCAATGGAAGGGGTAACGCACACAAGCGCGAGCCGCGTACATGTGGCACATGTACGCGGTTCGCGCTTGTGTGCGTTACCCCTTCCATTGCTGAGCCGTGAGCCGCGGGACCCGTTTCTGGCATCACTGCCCTAAACTCCCGTGTCGCGACCCACCGTGGGGACCGCCCCACCAAGTGACGAATCGCGTGAGATGGGAGACCGGCCGGTGCGCTCCGCCGGGTATATAAGGCGGCCCGGTGAGCGCATCGGCACTCAGAGCTGCCAGTTCGTGGGAAATGGGAGCTCCCACCACTTACCACGGGCTTACTAACACAGACGTAGCCGGTACGTCATAGCGTGTACGTGTAGCTTCGTGCGTGGGGGCAGGCTACGGCTACGAATAGCACTGAGCGATCACGAAAACGTTCGCCGCTCGCACATGTTCGGCCGTCGAATTTTTCTATTCGCTTGCAATATATGTGTTTTCCATGCAATATAACAGAATAAATGCAAATGGTAGAATAAATATAATGGAATAGTAATAGAATATTTATATTATACTAGAATATATTATAATAGAATAAATAAATTTATCTTCCATTTTTTTATGTAAGAGAAATAACTTGATAATAAAATAATAAATATATATAAACTTAACAATAATTACATTTTTAAATAAAAAAACGGGGATCATAACTTATAAGGTATATTTAATACATATTATATATGACTGACATGTTAGATTCAATATAATTACGCAGCTTTTAAGGAATATAAATTAATAGAACAATAAATTTAGATAGACACAGTTTATGTTTATAGCTGAGTGAACAAATTATTAAAAAATACAAAATACAAAAAATATAATAAATAAAATATAAAATATAAAAATACAAAATATAATAATAAAATAAAATATAAAAAATAAAAATATATAATAAATACAAAAATACAAAAAGGCTTAAGAAGCAAATTGCGGATGTACGTGCATATATAAATTACAAATCTCGAAAGTTCTTAAAACTAGAATAAAAAATAAACAAAGTATTTTAAAATTATGTAAGCATTTTATACTTCAGCATTACTTATTTTTATTTTATTATGCTTATATATATATATATATATATATATATATATATGTCTTTTATTTTGTAGATGTCATATTTGTATAAAGTCTGGTGTGCCAATAGGCAAAAAAAAATATCACTCGTAATTAATGAATCAGATAACATGCTGTCGGATGTTATTGTAAAAAGTAATATCAAGGGCATTGCTGGCTCTGTTCTTGTTATGGAAAAAGATGGCACAAGAAGTCGATGACGATGATGTTTTAAAATTTTGTGCCGGTGAAACTTTTATGTTGCTGCAGCCCGAAGAATCGTCTATACAAGATGAAATTGAACTTAACAAAGCATCTTCTGATACTGCTTCACTCGCATCTAGTTTAAACGACGAAACATTTTTTTCATTCTCATCAAGTTCGCGATCTATTTCATCGCCAACAAATGAAATATCGGATAATAACATACAATCACGTAATAAAAATTGGAATAGTTTTCGAATACGATGGGATAATTTAGAGTCAACAGTCATCGAAGAACTACAAAATGGACGTCGCAGCAAATATGCAATTAATGCTGTTGTGAATCGTACAGTGTCAGAAATGCGAAATGTACAAAACTTTATACCATCTAAAGCGTTCAAGATAATAGCTGAAAAAATTGTTGATAAATATCCACAAACTTTCAAAGATATAGATGAGGACGGTAAATGTTTTGGAGACGGATCTCATACACATATTTAAAACTTCGAGACCGAAATTGTTATTTAAACAGACCACATATGAAAATATGTTTAAGCCGAAGCTTAATATACCACTGAAAAAACAAAAAAAAAGTTTTGTCCGCTAAAGCTGGGTGCAGTAATTGGAAGCCAGAAAAATATGTTGATAACGAAACAGAAGAGACAATAGAAAATAAGAGTAAATTTCTACGTCAAATAATCCATGATGATTCATCAAGAAGCGATCCTAACATTCAACATAAAATTAATTCATATCTTGAAGCTACATATCCCGCGCAAAGATTGTTTCTCAACAATGTTCATAAAATACCTAGTATTGAAGATATTAAAACATATGGCCAATACTTTTACAAAAAAAATACATATTCTGGCATTACGAGCAACTAATGGGACATTCTATAATCTTCTAAAGAAAGAATCTTAAAAAAACAAGAAAAAATAGTCACTTACGGACAACATAAAAAATATAACGATATCATTAATTCAAATATCCCTACAGAGCTAAAATTAATAAAAATTATTATGAAACATTTCAAAGAAGATTTTGAAGGATTATTTAAAACATATCCTGTAAATACTTTTTTAAACATGTATCGTAATTTTTTTTGCTTCTAAATGTCACGAATTTGCATTTAATTAAACTAAAATTAATTTGTTAAACAGAAGGAACATCCTTGGGGGATATAAACCACCAATTATGGCACCATGCATCGTAATCATAGGTAACTTTGCTATAGTTATACTAGATTTGACTTTAGTATATTATTATAATATTTGGTGATTGCTCTAATTATTATATATTTGATACAGATGATACAACATGTCGAATGTTTTATTTATATACAGAAAATTTATTGATTGAAAGGACATATTGTTTTTTTGAAGCCTTACAAATATTGATGTCTGTATATTATCATTTCAATATGGAAATCCCAAAAATAGTACATGTACCTTCGAATTTTACAAAGATATTTTTTAAATATTCATCCAACCGATGCCCTCAAATCTCGTAAAGTGTCAACGAAATATAAAGTCCTTTCATTGTTTAATAAGTTAAGAGGCATATCAGACAAAGAAAATATTACTACACACAAATAATGTATAATAAATATATACAACAACAGTAAGTATTATCCATATTAAAAAATTGTATACGTTATTCATATTAAATTTGTAATAACATACACTGTTATTGTAATAACATACATTGTTTCAGATTCCTACATAAAAATTAAAAGTAAAAAACACCAAAGTGGACTAACAGGCCTCACCGAAAGTCGGATATCAATCTCAACACAATCATAACCATCAGCATCATCGTTCCAACAGATTTAAATCGTCGCCGTTCTTCTAAAAGAACGGCCGCTCTGCCGCTAGAAACACCAAAGATAGCCGGCAGAACTGCAGGCTGCAGCCTGTATAACTCGTCGTACAATAGTCCGAAGAACTCGTCGCAACAGCAAGTTAAGTAAATTTGAACGATATAATAGACAGAAAGATATAACAGAGAAATCTGAATGAATTCGTAATCATTCGCGTGAATCTTCTCTCATCTATCATTCGATTGTATGAATGCTTCGGACATATAATAATCATTACGACATTGCATCAAATTCAAATTTGATTCAAGTTTTTCGTTCATAATATTTTATAGGCGTAATTGTCATATCAAAATCGCATCACTTATCTATATATATGACTTAATCTCTCTTTCTCTATAATACAGTAACGATAACAATAATATTAAGGATAAATAATAACAATGATTGTATAGTAAGATAAGGTCTTAATGATACAAACAGCGTGGAGAATACGATTCAAGTTTTTAAAAAATTCCCTTCTATTATTCTTTTTTTTTCTTCGCAATAAGCAAAACCCACTAAAAAAACCTCACAATGGTAAAAAAAATACGCCAAGTATATATCTAAAAAAATAATTTATAAAATATTTTTCCTAAATAATAAGAAATAAAACTAAATATGAAATCAATAGTTAACTAGCCAAGTACTTAGAAGCAATTCAGTTTGTGAGAATTTGTAATTTGAAATAGTATTTGTCATAAAATCAAATTTGTATTTATAGAAATGTTATACACAAATTCTCTGCATAAAATTAAAACGCATTATATTTTTTATTAAGAAAACCTGAGTTTCAAAATAAGTTCAATAGAAATAAGAAAATAAAAAAAATTTTAATTAAAAAAACTTGGCGCTGCTAAACTAAACATGCTAAAATTAGTGTATTTTTTAATACATTCACATTGCAGTTATTGTGATATAACTAAATTAAATATAATTCTAAATTAAATTTAGATCTAAATTAAATTTATTGTTTGTTGGTTTTAATATATACTTTAAAAGTTAGCAGCGCCAAGTTTTTTTAATTAAAATTTTTTTCTTATTTCTATTGAACTTATTTTGAAACTCAGGTTTCTCTTAATAAAAATATAATGCGTTTTAATTTTATGCAGAGAATTTGTGTATAACATTTCTATAAAATACAAATTTGATTTTATGACAAATACTATTTCAAATTACAAATTCTCACAAACTGAATTGCTTAACTTGGCTAGTTAACTATTGATTTCATTTTATTAGTTTTATTCTTATTATTTAGGAAAAATATTTTATAAAT